>JAOTAY010021180.1:0-11141 GCA_025629805.1 Erythroxylum baracoense | reverse complement strand
GTGGTTTTCTACACTTCCTATTCAGATTAGATTGAGATTAATTTTAGGTCACTTTTGTGAGGGATTCATTCCTGAAATTCTCTATAAACCGAATTTATGAACTTATTAAATGATTAGTCGGAATTGTGATTAGTCGGAATTGCTTGTGGCGTTCTTTTGATATCTTTGTGCGTCTTGGTTTCTGATTGCATTGTTAATATTAGGTCAAGGCGTTGAAGGATCTTCCAACAACCTTGATTTCTTGGGTAGGGCTTTTGATCTGATCGATCAAGGGTTTCCTAATCGAGTCGATTCTAAGGGTTCCACATCACAAAGGCGAATATAGACAGTAATCAACACTCAACAACAATAATTTCAATAAATATCCCAATGTCATACATAAATAAAATTGAAATAAAAAAAGAAACTACTGTTGGAATGGATCATGGAGGCAACTATGGCAGGAAACCACCTGTTTCGGGAAGTACATCATGCCATGCTTCATCTCCTTGTCTCTTTTCCTTCGTCTCCTTCTTCAATCTGTTGATTTCTCTCTAGGTTTTCTCTCGGAATTGGTTGGAGTGAAAGCTCTCTTTTTAGATTCTCCAAGCTACTGCATCTATCCCATCATGTTCTGTTTTTCTTCAGCCCAATGTA
This sequence comes from Erythroxylum baracoense, assembly GCA_025629805.1. Taxonomy (NCBI): domain Eukaryota; kingdom Viridiplantae; phylum Streptophyta; class Magnoliopsida; order Malpighiales; family Erythroxylaceae; genus Erythroxylum; species Erythroxylum baracoense. The sequence continues at coordinate 10,505 of JAOTAY010021180.1, read as the reverse complement.
GGCCACAATCGTGGCTAGCGCCTAACCCTTTCTGTCACGATCGTGGCCCTATGTGCACGATCATGGCCTAACTGGAAGTTCTTTGTGCACGATCGTGGCTTGGCTACTCTGGCCTACTGTGCTACGATCGTCCTTGTTTGTTACGATCGTGGCCTACTGTGCTACGATCGTAGGCTATGCCTTTAGCCCGAAAACTCCTCAAATCTTCTCCATTCTTCACCATTTACCCTAAGACACTAACAAACCCATCATGGTACCTTAAAAATATAACAATTAAGCTTAAAGACTCATACTAACCTGTAAAAACATTTAAACACATAAACTAACGCAATTATCTCATAAACACACACTTAATACTCAATTTAACACTAAATGCTTAACTAATTAAATCCTAAAACACAATGCAATTGATGAATATCAATAATAGTGTGGACTAGAATTTTATTATAAACAATCTTCATGCCATGAAATCTTCACTCATTGTATTTCATAATACATATCTAGCCCCCTTTAAGATTCTTATCAATGATCAGCTTTACAACTTTTTCAAAAGCTACAAAGGAAATCGATATAGTGATCCTATTTCACCTTATCTCTTTGCTCTTATAATGGAAGCTTTTAGTAAAACTCTTTAAAGGAATGTTAAGAGAACAAAGGACTTTAAGTTACAATGAAGATCTAAGAAACAGTAAATTACAAACCTCTTCTTTATTAATGACCTCATTCTCCTCTCTAAGCTGAGCATACTTATGATTATATCCTTTTAAAGGCTCTCAAAATTTTCAACAACTTTTCTAGTCTATAAATCAACTACTCTAAAAATGGTTTCTATCTTTTTAAAACTACCATAGGAGAAGAAAAAAGTGTGAGGGCTATTACTGGTTTCAAATTATAGTCCCTGCCTATGCTTTTTTTGTTTACATTAGTATTTCAACCTCTAATTGGAGCTATATAACTCTTGCATAACTAGCAGAGCTCAGCTCATTTCTTCTGTTTTAAACTCCATCAGTATGTTTTAGGCTTATCACATTGCTTTTCCCAATAGCATCATAAAATCTATTGAAAAGATATAGAACATGTTTCTATAGATAGGAAATGATTATTCTTTTATAAAGGTCTGAATATAATGGAAGGATGTATGCTTTCCTAAATACAAAGGATTCTTTAGTATTATCTCTTTTAAGATGACGAGTATTATTATACTATCCAAAATATTATGGAGGCTAATGACTGATAAGTATGATTTATGGTGCAAATGGATCAATGACATCTTTATCAAAAATAGAAGCATTTGGAGATTAAAAGTTAAAGCATCCTCAGCTTCAACCTTGAAAGCAATTTTATGAACAAGAGATTTGTTTAGAAATGACTTTGTTTCTCTTATTAGAAATGGGAAGATAGCCAACTTCTGGTTTGATAATTTTCTTTCTGCCTTTACTCAACTTATAAGTGATGGAAACTGTCAAACCTTTTATCAAGCAAGATATGACAGTTGTTAAAGCTTTGTCTAACAAGCGCATTTTCAAATGGAGTTTTATCCCATATTCCCTTTATACAGAAATTACTCAAGCATATTTCAACAATAAGTAGGATAGCATCATTTGAAAGCATATTAGGAACGGAAAGTTTACTAATCAATCTTGTAGAATGGCTCTTCAAAATCATCTTAGCAGGATATCTTAGACCCAAATTGTTTGGCTTAAACATCTGTATCCTCGAGCTTCTTTGACATTGTGGTTAGATATAAAGGATCAATTACAAATATATGATAAATTAAGAAAGTATTTTAACATTCTTAATTGGTGAATTTTCTGTAAAAGGAGTTGAGGAAAAAAATAACCATCTCTTTTTCTAATTTTATTTAGTCACAACCATTCAAAAATCACTATTGCATAAATGCTACATTTACAATGCTCCAAATGATTGGAATTCTATCAAAGCCTGTGTATCATTGTTAAACATCATGATATCATAGTCAAGTGGTTTTATTATTTGGTTTTATCGTTTTTTGTTAAAGCTCTATAGGATGAGAGGAATGCTTGCATTTTTTAAAATAGAAGCCTAATCAAGAAGTAATTTAATAACAAGTTCCTCCTATAGATCGGATGCTATATCAACTTGTATACATCAAAAATTTTCAATGTGGATTATTGTAATAGATCATGGAATGTATAGTTTGTAAGTCTCCCAGACTTTTAAGAGCGTTGACATTGGGCATGTAATAAGGATGTTTTCTTCTTAGAAGCACTTGAATAGCTCTTTGTAGCTTAGTTTGCACCTTAATTACCTTCAATTGCTTAATTCATTAACATTTTCTCAAAAGAAATAACATTTATAAAGAATTTGTATTCGGCGATCCAAACACTACCATTGAATAACCTCAAAGAAGAAGAGCTTAAGATAAGGTGTTTCCTATATCTCATGATAGATTTAGCTAAAACATGGCTATTGTAATAAAGGAAAATTCTTTTGAGGAGTGGGATCGTGTGTATGATGCATGCATATTTTGATTTTTTCCACAACATGAGACTATTAAACAAAGGATGCAATTATATAGCTTTACATAAAATAGGGAGATATATTTTGTGAAGAATAAAAATGATATATATCTCTATTAAGTCCATTCATCATCATTAGTACTCAATAAAATTGTTAATGAAAATTTCCTATGAGGTTTTGACTTTGAAATGCCAAAATTGCTTAACACTATAGCCTAAGAAATAATCTACATAAAGACTATAAAGGAGATTAAAGAGACCTTACTAAAAAATTTGTCAACTAAAGTAATCAGGGAAAAATCAAAAGAACCCCTATATAAGGTGCATACATCTTAAGATTTAGCAAAAAAAAATGATCTTTCATTATCATACCCTTATTTACAACTTCTTCAAATTACCACTTATGGTAAAGATTCCTTTGCAGGATGAACACTCCTCTTCTCCTACATTATGGACTTTGCCTTGTGGGGACATTTCTCCTACATTTAGGATTATATTAGTAAAATTTAAAGGAGGATTCAAGATCTTAGTTGATTATAAGGTATATTAACTATGTTTCCTATATATTAATGTCACTGAGAGGATTAGAGCTAATTAGAGAAACCTCACTTATGAGCCAAACTAGGTGTTAAATCAAATCAATGTTCTAGATCTTAGTTTTATTAGACAGTACTACAGTTAAATAATAATTATAAAGGAATAAGCATATTAGGAAAAAAAACTAGATCAGGTATTGGTTAATAGCTTATATATGAAACAATTCCTAGGTTGTTTTAAAAACTTTTGTGCCCCATTTATGTCAATTCACTCTACAATTAAGATATTGAATATTTGCTCTAGTTTACATATTAAGGAACTATCTATATTCTATAATTTATTATCTTCAATTGATGGTTTTGAGGAGGTCATAAAGATAGGTTTTAGCCTTAGGGTGCCTAGTTATAAAATTAATAAGGAAAATTGGAACTGTTATAGAGGGCTTGAAAACTCTACAAAATAAGGTCTACAGGGATATTAGTACCAATCTTTAGTTTGCTAAGGATAATTTTAAGGAGATTCCATAGGAATTCTATAAAGAACCCCTTAATAAGAACATGAAAACTTAGAGCCAAGGATTTCAATTTTTATAGTAAAACCCTTCAATTCTATAACTCCTTCCTTAGGTAGAAGGCCAATGTTTATTACTCATTGAAGGGTATAATAACTCTAAGTTCTTCTTTAATACAATTCTAACTTAAAAGAAAAGGAATAAGATCTCTTATTGGATTGATAAGGAAAAGTTGACAACTATAATCCTTATTATATAAATCTCAAAGGCAAGTACACCAATCGAAATATAGTATAGTGATTGTGAATATCAAATGTCAATCCTATAGGAATATAAGTTATAGTAATTACCTCTTTTCTATTATCTAACTGAAAAATTAAGATGATGATTTAATTAAAACAAATAAAACTAAATTGAAGTTTAATACAAATAATAACCAAGAATGTGAATCGTAAGACATTAACCAAATAAGATTAGTAGTACTTATGCAACAAATCCCCCTAAGATTTCTTAACCCTTTACCATAAAATTCAATTGAAGATTTTTAGCATATGGAAATTCCTATCATATGTTAACATCTTTCTTAAGTCTATTAACAACTAATACTCAATTGAGTGGTTGAAATGTCTTTCCAGTTAAGACACCTGAGATTGCATTCATCAATTTATAAATTTTTCTCTTAGGTTTAACCCTAATATATAGGATTTATATTGATCTATATCTAGGTTTTTATACAAGTCCTTCTAATTATGGTATATCTATTTATACAAAAGGATTTCTCAACCTCAGTTGTGAAATCATATATTGAGTAATCTCCCTGACATATTAATTTAAGAATTAAATCACATAAATGAATAGCAATGAGTCAACAATCAAATTGCATTAAATAAAGAATTATATGATAATGTCTATCTTAACTTAAGGTTCATCCTACCTACTAAGTTCATAAAATTGAAACAAACATATCCAAAAGTTTTGAAGAAAGATTAAAAAGAAGAGAATCCATTCTGAGTCCCCTTTCCTCTAATATAATCTGCTAAAACATCGACAGAAGAGTGTTGTCTATATTATCTTCGATGCAATCTTCATGTTTCTACTATCTTATGATCCATAATTACATTTAGAACCCTAAATTTAGCTCTAAAAATTTTACTACATTAATTAGCCTTCATAATTTCCTTTTATACTTTATAATTAGAGTTTTTGTACTGGACATGGTTACTCACACAGCCGTGTGGAAGACTATATCCCTCAATCTCCTTTAAAATTTGTGTAAACATATTCCCATAAGCTTATATAGGAAGTTGACACTGCCATGTTGGTAGCGCGTCGTAACGTTACCAGAATAACTAGACTAAACTATAGATAGCAATAAGTCTAGGTTGATCCTACAAGGAATAATATCAAATACTTTCCCAAATTATCTGTTCAAGCAAATAGGGGGATTTTTAATTTGAAACAAATTAAAAATAAAGTAAAATTGAATATATGAAAATAAATCAAATTAAACTGTAGCAAAATGATAAAGTCAATGAATAAACTAAACACTGATTCATTGGTTTCATCTCAGCTTAAACACAATTTCACAAATGTCATTGAGTTATCATCTTTACTCCTTCTTTTCGACTATTGATCGTGAATTAATAACAAGCTCTATTAATTCTAATTTTTCCTTAAGTTTTAGTTAATTACGATGCACTCATTAATTAAACCTAACTATTGAGAAACCTAGAACAAGCTCTCTAAGTTTATCTAGACAGTAGCACTACAATTAAGAAAAATAAATCAATTTAAGCAATAATCACCTAAACACGGACTATTTAACTTAAGCTACATTATTTCTAATGATTCAATACCGTTAGTTGCTATAAACGATCTTCCACATGACTGATACATATCACATTCAAAATTTAGAAATGGGTAGTCATAAAAATGATTCAATAGAGCATTAAAACCATAATTATCCAAATACCCAATCAATCCATTCAAAATAATATAAAAATCTAAAAAGAGGGTAGATAACGATACATAACACTATACGTTTAATGTGCTCCTTAGCCTCAATTCCACCTCCGAATCAATGTTCAGGTGGTTTAACCTTCCATTTCCATCTTAAAGATCCAACAATTAGCCTTAGTAGCTTCCATTTATGTAGAAGAATTTAAGAAAAAATGGCAATCGAAGTTCCTACCTCAAGCCTTTCTATTTTCTCTATCCCCACCTCTTTTTTTGTTTCTATTGCCACTCCTCTGTCACTGTGGCCTGATGGGACAAATTAATATGAGATTTTTTGGTTCACCTCCTTATTCATGTATCTCTTTCTCTACCTCAAGATTTCTCTTCTCTTTTATTTTGTTTCACACAACTCTTGTAGCTCTCAGTTGCTCCCCTTATATTTCACACACTTTCTTTCTTTTCTACTTCAGCCCCACCTATCTACGTTAACAACTCAAATGAAACAGCCCTCACTCACATTTTCTTCACTCTCTAACAAAGAGGAAGCTTCAGTCCTCACCCCTTTCTTTCAGTTCTCGCTCATTTTTATCTCTCTTTCAACCCCTAACTACGTTGAAACTCAAATGAAGTAGCTCCTTTCACATTTCCTTCACTCTAGCTTTAGTTCTCCCTTCTCTAGCCTCTCTAGCTGACACACTCTTTCTTTTCTTTATTATTTCATATCCCATCTCCTTTTAGCTAGGTTTCCAAAAATAAAAATCAATTGGATAGGTGACATTTTAAAATTGAAGAATACCACCTCATGTTACTGTCCACTTTTTGTCTTATCCTCTAAGCTTTGTCACGATTTTTTAATAAGATATCTTGCATGGACAATTGGGTTTTTTATGTAGCAAAATGGGCAGCTAGTGTGTATACCATGCACTCATGTTAGTTTTCCTCATCTTCCCATTCTTTGCTTCAAGAAGACAAAGGGTGTAGAAATTGAAAAGATGACTTAAATGAGCATGCTTTTGGGTCACTTTAATTCTGTCACTTTCAAAATGTACCTAAAATTAAATATAAATCAAAGTGAGCATCCTAAGAATTTCTATAATATTAATCACTAAGTGTAGAAGATAAAATAGATCAACATTTAAACACATATCAAATTCCCCTACTCTTAGCTTTTGACCATCCTCGGACAAATTGTCAAAATCAAAATCACAAATTAACATTTTTACTCATTTTCCAAATCTTCTAAGAATAGATAATCATAACTAAAGATGAATGATATTTAAAACCTATAGTAACAACTCAACATTCAAAGCTGTTACTCATGATCAATTAACATTTATCACCTTTAGAAATTGAGTAATCTAGAGGTAGACTTAGATAAATGGTGTTTAAACAAGATATTTTCATGAGTACACTCAAAAACCATTCATGATCACAACAGTCCACATCTTTGCATATTATTTCATTTCTTCATCACTAAAAGTCACATGTATAATCATGAATCAAAGGACTTTTTAGGGTTGTAATGTGGGCTAAGGTAAGATGGGATGCATTTTGGTTAATGTAGTTTGAAAGCCATTAAGCTAGTGAAGCAAAAGTAATACTTAATAAAAAATTAAACGCACAAGTTAGCATTCATCCACAACTAGGTACCGTCAGTTATGAATAATATACCAATTATGTTTCATAACTTAGCTCAGCTCTCATATCATAAACTATATGAATGTAACACAAGGAAATGCTCAATCCAACATAACATCCTCTTCATATGCCATATTCTCAAACACACGACCAATACAACTTAAGGAGGATAAACTATTAATGAATAACTTTTCATAAAAATTGCATTGCCTCCTTCATACTTTTTATTTAAACAATTTTTTCTCCTTTTTTATATAAAAATGAAAGAGGCTACATCAACATAGGATTCATAACATGATGTTTTAACAAATTTAACCAACCCATATGTAAGCAAACCCCACACTTAGACTTTTACACAATCACATTCATCAAGAATTAATAAATGCTCCACTAGCTTTAAAGCTTGGGCAGGACATTTAGTTAGGTGGATGTAATGTGGTTTACATAAAAGAAAAGGTTAATACAGCTTAAAAGGGATTAGCAAGGAAAATTCACTTAAATGGGTAGGCTATTCCGCTAATGTAGCTTGTAATCAACAAAAAATGCCTAATCATTTTCATAAACATGCATGTGATAAACAATGTGGTCTCAAATAGAAATTCAAAAGTAAGGATGTATATGTCTTATAACAAATAAAACAGTGAGACTTATATGAATGTGTCAGTCTAATATGACTCAAAACTTCACTAGTTTTTGTTTACAACTAGTCACCGTTCTCCTAATAATAATTTACATTAAATAATCACCAGAGAAAAAGTACATGTCAAATTTTGCTATGTATTTTTCTAGTCATTTTGCTCTCTAATTTTGACTAAATAATCTTAAAAGCAATAAAAAATAAGAAAATTTTTGATTTTGAAAACTACCTAAGAAGCCACATAATCCACAGTTAAGTTAAAAAACATGCATAGAAATTAGCATACCCCACCTCCACATTAAAAACCTACATTGTCCTTAATGTAAAATCAAATGCAAGAATGAAGCAGTTCACAAAAGTAATAAAAGCGAAAATGTAAAGATAGAATTTAACTTCCTTTGGGTTGCCTCCCAAGCAGCACCTTTGTTTATTGTTGTTGGCTCAACTCTTTATTGCTCATTCTTCATAGCAAGGGTTCTCTAATGCTATCACTTCCATGTCCTCCACTTGGAATCCCTCTTAGAATGGTTTCAGTAAATGACCATTGACTTTGAATTTCTTGTTTGTCTGTAAGCTTTCAATTTCAACTGCACCATATGAAAAGACATTAGTAACAACAAAAAGGGCCAATCTAACGGGAACGTAATTTACTTGGAAATAGCTTAAGTTGTGAATGGTAGACAATAACCTTTTATCCAACCACAAAATTCTTCCTAACAATCATCTTATCATGAAATCTTTTCATCTTTTCCTTATAAATTTATGCATTCTTATAAGACTTAAACCTAAGCTTTTCCAATTTTTGTAGTTATAGCTTCCTCTTATCACCAACCACTTCCATCTTCATATTACATTGCTTAATAGCACAAAAGGCTTTATGCTCAATTTTCATTGGAAGATGACAAGGCTTTCCATAGATCAGTCTATATGTAGACATGCCAATCGATGTCTTATATGCAGTCCTGTATGCCCAAAAAGCACCATTAAGTCACTGACTCTAATCTTTACGATTCAGACTTACCATTTTCTCAAGGATGGACTTGATTTCTCTGTTTAAAACCTCTGCTTGCCCGTTCGTCTGTGGATGATAAGTTGTAGACACCTTATATGTGACATGGTACTTTTTTAAAAGATTTCCCACTAATCAGTTGCAAAAATGAGTACCCTTGTCACTAATCAATGCTTGTAGTGTTCCAAATCTAGAAAAAAATGTTAGATTTTACAAATCCTACAACAACTTTAGAATTGTCAGTCCTGGTGGATTTAGCTTCCCATTTAGAAACATAATCCACAGCCAAAAAAATATAAACAAAACCAAAAGAAGCGAAAAATGGTCCCATAAAATTGATGACCCATATATCAAAAATTTCACATGCAATTATTGGAGATAAAGGCATTTGATCTCTATAGGATAGATTACCTTATTTCTGGCATTATTCACATGCTTTATAGGACATATATAAGTCTCTAAAAATATTTGGCTAATAAAAACTGCATTCAAGAATTTTCCTAGCAGTTCTATTAGGCCCAAAATGACCACCACAAGCATATGAATGGCAAAACTTTAGAATTGATTCAGACTTACATTCAGGTACACATCTCCTAATCACTTGATCAGAACAACATTTCCACAATTGAGGATCATACCAAATATAATATTTCGAATCACTTTTTATCCTATTTCGTTTAGCTTTACTCAAAATTTTAAGGATCTCATGGTTCACTAGATAGTTCATAATATCAGCATACCATAGAGTCTTACCTTGAAGCATTAGTAATTGCTCATCTGGAAATAGTTCTTGCAATGGTGTTGGATCCTCTTCCTTCACAACTTGACTCAAGTGATCTATGACTGAATTCTCTACACCTTTCTTATCTTTAATCTTCAAATCAAACTCTTGGAGTAGGAGAATCCATCTAATTAGCCTTGGCTTCGTTTCTTTCTTTAACGAAAGGTATCTTAATGCTACATGATCAGAATACACAATCAATTTAAAACCAAGCAAATAAGGTCTAAATTTATCCAAATCAATCAAAACAGCTAAAAGATCCTTTTTAGTGGTGGAATAGTTGTATTGTGTTAGACTAAATGTTTAGGAAGCATAGTAGATTGCATGAGTCATCTTTCCATATCTTTGACCAAGGACAGCACCCACAGCAAAATTGCTCGCATCAAACATTGTAGCGCCCCGTTACCATGGGGTACATACTGGAACACCCAGAGGATAATCCAGTACATAACCTATGATAATGGTGCGCTATGTTCAATCAAAACATTCACTTAACATGGCATCATCATTCTTTATTTTCTTATAAGACATCATAATGAAAAATACCATATTTTTAAAACCCAAATTTCTCATTTCATTTCATACAACCAAATATTTACATTGATAGTTTTCAATATCGTCCAAATATGAACATCATCATATCTTAATACAAAATACTCTACATGAAGGAGGAAATACACAAAAAGAATCTATTTAATCTTCCAATCTCAACTGACCGACCTTTGAACCATTTCTTCTTTTTCTGCAAAAGTACAAGACTATACTTGTTGTAGCGTCTCTTAGTAGCTAAAGTCGTCTCTCGGTCCTGAAAAATCAACATTGCAATTTTGGTGAGTTTTGTGAACTCAATGAGGTAACCAACATCGATGGTTCACTCTATTCATGCAACACATCACACATATAACATATAATTCACATCTTTGCATTTTGCATAAATT
>JAOTAY010021179.1:0-11142 GCA_025629805.1 Erythroxylum baracoense | reverse complement strand
ATTACTGGGACATCAAGGCAATAGCTATCTGGAGCATACTGTGAGTAACCTAGATGGTCTCACATTGATTAATTGTTTGTTTTAATTTTTGTATTGAATTATTATATGATGTGAATGTGTTGATTCCAGACATTGAATGTTCGAGGTATTTAATCCATGAAAATCATATTAGAAGTGCTCATTGTATGTGAATTTGACAGAAATGAGTGATACTCAACATTATTATTGAATGCCGGACTTAGGTTTGAAGAAAAATGTAAATGTGAATATGAATGTGAATCGACTGAATACATGTGATGCATTTCATTACATGAATGCATGTAAGATAAAGGCAGTTATGACCGAAGTTGCCAGCGAAAAAGAGCTTAAAGTTCAGAATGTAGTAAGAACCTCTAGTTCACTATATATAATAAGCTCAGTATTCTCAACAGATATGGAATAGTTATTAATGAGCCTAGTATCTACAATAGATACAGGACAGTGAAAAAGGCACTTGGTCAGAACAACGTAATAATTAAATATGATTCATATGTACACTACATATATAACTGATATGCATGTTTTAAATGATCGAAATGAATTGTTTGACTGTTCTGAATGTGATTTGTGAAATAAGTGAACAAAGCGATATTTGATGTTATATGATAATCGGTGAAATGATGTGCATTATATGATGACATGAATTGAAATATGAACTTTTTGTGATATGTGATATAAGTAAGCCATCGATGATGGGTAGCTCACTGAGTTCACAAATTCATCAAAATTGTAATGTTGACTTTTCATGTACGAGAGAGGGGACTTAACTTCTAAGACAACTTAGAAGAAACAAAGTACTGCTTTTGGATAGAAGAAATGACTCAAAGGTCAGTCAGCTAAGACTGAAGGATCTAGATAGAATTTTTATATAATTCCTCTTTCATATAGTTTATATAAAAGAGCAATAGACTCTTATAGTTTAATGTTGTATATATAGATCATGTAGTGTAAGGCGATAATGTACTTTGTGTTTTATGAAATGAGAATGAGGAATTGAGTTTCATGGAGATTGAGTATTTGTGTTTTATTTGTAATGCCATGTTAAGTGATGTGAATGCTCTAGCGCACTACTTCCATCGAGTATGTACTCGAATGTCAAAAGGATGTACAGGCATGTGTCGGACAGGAATGGGATGCTACAAGACCGATATTTCCTTATCATAAACAAATGGAACACATCACGAATCTTTTCCATATCTTGTGGCAATCCTAATATGTAGGCTACTAGTCGCACATGCTCAATGATGTTAAATGGATAAATGAATTTAGGGCTCAACTTACCCTTCTTACTAAATCGAAACACTTTCTTCTATGGTAAAGCTTTCAAGAAAACTTTGTCACTCACAGCATATTCAATGTCTTTTCTCTTCAAATCTGCAAATAATTTTTGGCTATCAGAAGTAGCTTTTAACCTTTCCTTTATAATTTTCACCTTATCCTTGGTTTTCTTTATCAATTCTGGACCCGCGATCTTGCTTTCACTAAGTTCTGTCCAATATAAGGGTATTATGCACTTTTTACCATAAAGAGCCTCATACGATGCCACTTGTATGCTTGCTTGCTTGATAACTATTATTGTATGGAAATCCAATCAATGGCAGGTGTTCATCCCAGCTTCCTTTAAAATTAATATCACAACTCCTAAGCATATGTTCTAGAACTGGAGTTACTCTTTCTGATTGCCCATTTGTTTGAGGATGAAAAGCTTTACTAAAATTCAACTTAGTACCTAAGGCCTCATGTAATTTCTTCCAAAATCTGGAGGTGAATCTTGGATCCTGGTCTGATATGATAGAAGATAGTACTCCATGCAACTATACTATCTCACTGATGTATAATTCTGCATACTTTGAGAGTTGGTAGTCAGAACTGAAAGGTGAGAAGTGAGCTGACTTGGTTAATTTGTCTACAATCACCTAAACAACATTATACTTCTTCTTAGTTTGAGCAAACCAGACATAAAAACCATCGTGATTCGATCTCATTTCCATTTGAGTATTGCTATTGGTTGAAATAAACCCAATGGAACTTGATGTTTTGCTTTTAATTGTTGGCATGTAAGACACTTAGTAACATAATTTGCAATGTCTCTCTTCATACCTAACCACCAATAATGTGTCTTCAAATCTTGGTACATTTTAGTACTTCCTGGTTGCATAACATGTGAACTGATATGGGCTTCCTTCATGATGTTCTTTTTCATCTCATCATCATTAGGAACATAGATTCTATCTTTGTGATACAAGTAGCCATCCTCTTTGATTGCATATTCACAATCTTTCCCCTCCTAAATTTGTTTAAGAATGGTAACTAGCTTTTCATCTTATTTCCACACTTCCTTGACTTGTTGTAACAAGTTTGGATTAAGCCTCAACTCATCTACAATGACTTCATCATTGATTACAAATAATCTAGCATTCATTGCTCTTAAAGTTGATAACGATTTCCTGCTAAGAACATCAGCTACTACATTTGCTTTACTTGGATGATAGTCAATGTTGCAATCATAATCTTTAATCAACTCTATCCATCTTCTTTTCCTTAAGTGCAACTCTTTCTGTGTTGAACAATATTTAAGACTATTGTGATCTGTGTAAATATAACATTTCCCTCCATATAAATAATGTCTCTAAATCTTCAAAGAAAAGACTATAGCTATTAAGTTGGTCAGAAGTATAAGCAACTACCTTTCCCTCTTGCATGAGTACACACTGAAGCCTATTATGTGAGGCATCACTGTAGATCATGAAGTCTCTACCAGGTATAGGTTGTGTAAGAATAGGTGTTTCAGTCAATATGGTCTTTAACTTCTCAAATCTTTCCTGAATTTTATCACTCCACACGAATTTTGCATTCTTTTGAAGTAACTTGGTCAAATGTGTTGTGATTATGGAGAATCCCTTAACAAATCTTCCCTGCCAAACCTAAGAAACTTCTAATCTCTGTAGCATTCCTTGGTGGCTATAGTTCTAGAATGACTTCTATCTTCTTAGGATCAACTCTAGTCCCATTTACTGATATGACATGACCAAGGACAGAAACTTCATCGAGCCAAAATTCACATTTACTAAACTTAGCATAAAGTTGATTATCCTTTAAAATCTGCAAAATAATTCTCAAATGCTCATTATGCTCTTCTCAGTTTTTAGAATAAACCAAGATATCATCAATGAAGACTACCACAAATTGATCAAAGTAAGGATGGAAAATATGATTCATGAAATCCATAAAGGCTACTGGAGCATTTGTGAGTCCAAAAGGCATCATTACAAATTCATAATGCCCATATTTAGTTCTAAAAGTTGTTTTCAAGACATCTTCTTCCTTTAGTCTTAACTATTAATATCTTAATTTCATATCAGTCCTATAGAAAACACCTGTATGTTTAAGCTGATAAAAAAGGTCATCTATTCTAGGCAGCGGATATTTATTCTTCATAGTCATTTTATTCAGTTGCCTATAATCTACACATAGCTTAAGAGACTCATATTTCTTCTTGACAAATAACACAGGTCTACCCCAGGGAGACACATTAGGGCGTATAAAACCCTTCTCAAGAAGTTCTTATGGCTAGATTTTCAATTCCTTAAGTTCTATGGGTGACATCCAATATGGTGCAATGAATACTACAGCTGTACTAAGTATTACATCAATTGAAAATTCAACTTCTCTTTCTAGTGTTAATCCTGACAACTCCTCAGGAAATACATCCTAGAAGTCACATACAGTAGATATATCTTGAATTTTAGGATCATCCTTTCTAGCTTTAACAGCATAAGCTAAGTAGTCTACACACCACTTTCTAATAAGCCCTTTTGCTACTGTTGCTGATATAACATTGGAGAGAAATTTTGACCTTTTGCCAATAACTATGATCTCATCAATATCAACTGTTCTAAAAGTGATTCTTTTAAGATGACAATCTACCATTGTATGATGTCTAGATAGCTAGTCCATACCAAGGATCACATCAAATTTTCGAAAAGGTAGTATAATCAAATCACTAGGAAATTCATAACCTTACATTCTTAACGCATAATTCTTGTAACCCCATATTTTCATGCAATAATATACATATATAAGAATTTGTAAATCCTATTTTATTAATGCACGAATAGAAATGTCAAAGATAGTAAAAGTACCCATAATCGTATCTGAGACATCCTGGTTATCATGGGCCTGCATAACATATGCACGAGCTAGAGTATAAGTATTAGGTTCATCAACTATCTCTAATGTGATCCTCTGACCACTAGCACCAGAACTAGCTCTTGTACTTCTACCTCAACCCCTCAGAGTCCTAAGAATTGGTATTTTTGCTTGACAAATTGTTTGATACTCTCTACCATGTCAATCTCTCTAAAAATGCTCCATAGATCCATATTATAGGCATGCTCCCATTATCTTCCAACATTGTTAGCCATGTTTCTTCCCACAATGCTCATATGGGATAACTACCCCATGTCCTGGCCCACTTGCTACACTAGTTAAAGATAGGGTTGGCTTTCCTGCCTTAACCATTGATCTCTGACTCTACCCTGATTAGCAGCAGGATGTCTGTGTTTGTGCTAGAGAGCTTGAGACCCTGAACCCTTTTGCTTCTTATTGGCTGAGAAGGATTAATTTGATTGTCCCTGACTCCTCTTCTGTTGTCCCCCTATTTCTCCATTTTTGTTCATCAATATTAACCTTTTCAATCCTCAAGATTGTTTTCACCATCTCTCCTTAATCCCTAATTTGTAGTGCAACAAGGAGTTTTTTGATGTCATAGTGGAAGCTTACTTCAAATCTTTTACACTTATCTGCCCTCATAGGAATTAGTCTCTCTGTATACATACTCAATCTATCAAACTCTTTCTCATATTCTAATACTGTCCTATACCCCTGTTTCAAATTAAGGAATGCATCTCTCATCTTATTATTATAAGCCTCCCTTACATATTTATCTGCAAATTGGGACAAAAAGTACTCCCAAGTAAGATCTTATGATGAAACAAGCCTTTTAATAGACCCCCACCACTAATATGCTAGTCCCTGAAGAAGACCATTTGCACATTCCAACCTCTCTTTTGGTGTTCAATGGAGAAAATAAAAAATTCTCTTTATCTTGATTAGCCAAAACTCGGCATCTAGAGCAGTAATTGATGACTCCCCTTGAAAAATCCTCTGTTCCCAACCTCTTGGATTTCTCTAATGTAAGTTTCTGTAGTGGAAGAGATGGTTGTGATAGTACAATAAGTGATATGACCATCTGTTGTTTCATATAGTCCACTATAGTTTGGAAAAACTCTGTCGGGTTAGGAACTGGTTGAACAGTAGGTGGTGATATAGGTTGTGTTGGCTGCCCCGCCATGCCCCTATCTGTATCACTAGCTGAGGCATGACTTTCCTCCTCTCCCTTAGTGGCTCCCAAAGTGCCTGGTTCTATTATTCTGTCTATAACAGACAAAAAAGGTGGATTGATATTAGAGTTACATCATATTCTCATATACTCCTTCATTTGGCATGTACATAATCATAGACCCAAAACCCCCTAAACTGATCTCTGATACCATTAAATGTAACACCCCATACCCGATAATGGAATGGGCATATCGAGTGTTACCATATTATTACATACCTGACATTTCGAACTACAACATTCTTTATTTAACATCTCATTATTCTAGCAATTACTATTCACTTTATAAAAATTTTGACAGAGTTTCCTCTATATTTACTTAAATCTTCCTGCAAAAAACTTCAATACATTTCTCATGCACATTACTCAACTATCCATATCCATGTCAAACTCCTTGACAAAACAATTTACCCATCCTCTAATGCATTTCAACACATCTAAACCATATTTCATACATAACTTTCATGTATTCATATATAATTTACAATAAAATCCTATAAGATCCTTCACTTCTTTATATGCATATGCCAAAACCAAAAACAAAATAAAAATTTGTAGTACGTCCACCTCCAAATCTTTCTAGATCCTCTATGTTACTCTTGTCTTGTAGTTGATCCACAATAACTTCCTTCTAATTCTCTTCAAAACCTACACATGGAAAGAAAATCCACATGTTAAGCTATATGCTTAGTGGTGTTCAAGCAATTCCATTTCTCATTCAATTATATTCAATTCATTCAACCATAACATGCATAATATATAATGTTTTTTCAAATATAAATATCTTCATTTATTTCTAACCATAAATAAGCATTTAAAATCAAGTTATGAAATACAAACATGTATATATATATAATACAAATATATATATATTTGTATTATATATATGTAATTGCCCCAAAGCAAAATCCAAAAGAATTGTATTGCCGAGTTGGATAAGTGGGATTTTAAAATACGGGACCAAGTTCTCAGAACCATACATTATTTTCTTTTTTTATTTACATATTGAGACTAAGCTCTCGGAGCCATGTAGTTCATAACCCAAATCAAATATCTTACACCAGAATTGAGCTCTCGGAGCTATACAGTCCGGTAACATATATCATGACGGAGCATTGTTAACTCCATAATTGGCATGCCAACCTTATCACATTCCTCCATCTATTTTACTAGGGGCAAATCTAATTAAATTCCATTGAAATTTAATGATAAACACTCATAATAACCAATTCAAGCTATTCCATATTCGACCAAAACAATGTCACTTCTTAATGCCATTTTTTCTTCCGTTATTGATTTAATTTAATTTATACAACATTCAAGACATATTCATCTTACCAATCAGTCAAAAATAATATGTATATCAAATTTTCAAATTCAACGTATGTATGTCAATTAGGGAAAATACAAATTATAAGTCCAAAATCCAAATTAATCACACATTCTACTTCATTTACAATCCAATTAAATATTTTTAACAACAATTTCATAAACCCCCAATTTTACTCAAGAACCCTAAATTACCTAAAAATAATTTTTAGGAAAAAATAGAATTGCAAGAACAAGTATTAAATTGATGTCCAATTCTTCAAATTAAGCTTCCATCAACTTCAATTTCACCAACAATTCCTTATTCCTTCTTTTTCTTTTTCTCTCTCTCCTTGAATTGCTCTTCTTTACCTTAATTTCATGCATTTTATTCATCAATGCATGTCATGCATTTTATTCATCAATGCATCCAACTACACCGAAATCATGTACTAAAAAATAATCAAACTCCATTAACTTACCTTATAAATTTTTGGGTACTATTCATCAAGAACACCCATATACCTTTTCTTCATCTTTTCCCAAACTTTTTTATTGACATGGAGAGTTTTGGGACCCTAAGTTGATGATTTAGTGTTTAATAGGTGATTTGGGGGTTAAAAATAAAGAAAATTGGCTTGAAAATGAAAAAAATGAAAGAAAAATGGAGATGAAATAAGGAGGCTTGTTCTTGGCTATCTTTGGTAAAGAACAAAGTGTTAGGTGGCAATTAATGTCAACGTGGTCCTTTAATAAGTTTTTCCCTTTTTTTTAAAGATCCAAAATTAACTTTAACTTTTCGTCCATTCTTTCTTCTTCTCAATAAAAATACCTATAAGAAAAATATCAACCCCACACAAAAACCTTAACTAATATCATTTATTTCCATTAATATTTTCATTTTTGACTTTCATCCTTTCTCGAGTTAAACTTTGACCACTGATCAACTCTTGGTCAAACCTTCAAAACGAACTCGTTTTGAGCTCTAATTTGAGCCTCAGGCTATCCTCAAACAATATTATCCATTGTCAAATAAAATAAAATGTAGTTTGGGTCCCTGGTGTCATTATTCACCTTAGGATACACTATTCACGATCGAAAAGGTAATATTCATGAAATCGAGATTTTGTGGCGTTACATAAGAGATCTGCAACATAAGTTAAACCCAACAATGAAAGAAGTAATTGTGAAGGAAATTTTTAAACTGTTAGATATAGGTATTATATACCCAATATCTGACAGTCAATGGGTGAGTTCAGTTCATGTAATGCCCAAAAAGACTGGTTTTATATTAGTGGCAAATGATAAAAATGAGCTCGTCCCAATAAGTTTACAAAATGGATGGAGAATATATATAGATTTTCGTAATTTGAATGCAGCTACAAGAACATACCATCTTCCACTTCCATATATTGATGAGATGTTCAAAAGGCTAGCTGGTTAGTATTTTTTTTTTGTTATAGCCCAAGAGAATCAAGAAAAAACTAACTTTACTTTCCCTTTTGGAACTTTTGCTTATAGACGTATACCTTTTGGATTATGCAAAGCACCTGGCACATTTCAACATTGTATGATGAGTATATTTTCTTATATGATTGAAACTTGCATTGAAATTTTTATGGATGATTTTACTGTTTATGGCAATTCATTCAATCAGTGTTTAGATAATCTATTTAGAGTCTTGCAACATTGTATCGAAACAAATCCTATGCTTAATTATGAAAAATGTCATTTTATAGTTCAAGAGGTGATTGTGTTGGGTCATATAGTGTCTTTTAGGGGTATTGAAGTTGATAAGGCTAAAGTGGACTTGATTTCTAATCTTTCATATCCTACTAATGTTCAAGAGATCCGTAGTTTTCTTGGGCATACAGGTTTTTACAGGCGATTCATCAAGGATTTTCTCAAAAATTGTAACAATCCCTATCAAAGTTGTTACAACTAGATGTTCAGTTTGAGTTTGGACAAGAATGAAAAGATGTTTTTGACAAGCTTAAGGAGATGTTTACATCAACACTTGTTATCAAACCACCTAATTGGGACATGCCATTTGAACTTACGTGTGATGCTAGTCATTATGTCATTGGGGATGTTCTTGGGTAAAAAGATGGCTGCAATAGTCATGTGATTTACTACGCATCGAAGACGCTTAACCCCACTCAGTGCAACTACACCACTACTAAAAAAGAGTTCCTTGTTATTGTTTTTGCATTTGAAAATTTTAGATCTTATTTATTAGGATCTAAAGTAACAGTTTATTCTGATCAGTAGCTCTCAAATACTTGGCATCCAAGGAGTTAAAACCAAGATTAATCCGTTGGATTCTTCTCCTTTAAGTATTTAATCGGGAGATAAAAGATTGAAAAGGAGTCAATAATTATGTGGTAGATCACTTAAACAGGTTGGTGCGAGAGGAGGAACCCTTACCAATATCTAAAGTCTTCCCTAATGAGTAGTTATTCTTAATGGTAAAGAAGGTAAGGAACCTTGGTTTCCTGTTTTGGATAATTTCTTATTAACTAGAACACTACAACACGATTTAAGTCCAACCCAGAAAAATAAAATTAAAAATGACTTTAAGTATTATTTATAGGATGAACCGTATTTATGGAAAATAGGCTCTAATCAAAATATATGTAGATGCGTGCTTGATGAAAAAATTCACTCCAATCTTACTTACTATCATAGCTTTACATATGGAGGTCACTTTGTTCCTAAAAAAACTGCCTGTGGTTTTTACTGGAGAACTTTGTTTAAAGATACCTATCTTTTCTGCAAAAGCTGTGAAAAATGTAAAAGGGTATGTAACTTGTCCTTTTCCTAGCTCCTTTGGTTTCATTTACATCATACTTACTGTTGATTATGTTTCAAAGTGGGTAGAAAAAGGCTACTTAGACTAATGATTCTAAGATTGTTGTAGATTTTCTCAAATCCAACATCTTTAGTAGGTTTGGGATCCCTAAGGTGATTATAATCGATCGAGGTACTCATTTTTGCAACCACACAATGGAAACATTAATGTGAAAATATAAAGTTCATCATCAAGTGTTAACTACGTATCACCCTAAACTAATGGGCAAACCGTAAGGATTGGATTTTACGCTTAAATGATGCTTTGTGGGCATACCAAACTGCTTGTAAGACTCCAATTGAAATGTTACCATATCAATTAGTCTTTGGTAAATTTTGTCACTTGCCTGTTGAAATTAAATATCGTGCTTTTTGGGTAATGAAGTAGTGCGACATGGACTTACAAGAAACTAGAGTTTAAAGGAAGCTCCAACTCTAAAAGTTGGAAGAAATTCGTTTAGAGGCATATGACAATTCCCGATTGTACAAAGAGGGCACTAAATTCCTTCATAATAAACTCTTGAGTCAGAAGCAATCTGTGGTAGGCCAGAAAGTTCTGCTTTCTAATTCTCGATTAAAACTTATGCCTAGAAAGTTAAAGTCTAGATGGTCTGGTCCATATGTCGTGGTAAGTATTTCTCCCAATGGTGTTTGTGATATTAACAGTGTCGAAACTGACAAAATACTTAAAGTTAACGGGTACATACTTAACCTTTTATTGATCCCATAGAAGTTTTGGCTATAGAGAAGATTTTCTTGATGACACCTTCCTATGAGTCCAATTGATCGATAGAAGAGGTTGTGTCTAGCCAAAGACAAAAAAGAAAGGCGTTGATTGGGAGGCAACCTAATGATTCTTGTTTGAATTCTTATTTTGTTAGTATTTTTATGTTAAAAAATTAAAAATAAAAAAATTTATTTCTTTTTTCAGGAAATAATAACCCTCATCCGTTAGTTACTTCTTTGCAGGACAAATCCAAACACCCATAATGCAACCACACTCAACTTCTCCACTATAGCTTGTCCAGGGAAGTTTCTTTTCTTTGTTTATTTCTATTCTCCCCTCCCTTTTGTTAATTTTTAGTGCTAATTATGACCTGTGTTATGTTCTTGTTACATTGTCTTTCCATTTTTTATTTCTTGCTTTGCGTTTTTTTACATTGAGGATAATGCAGTTTTTAGGTGTGGGGAAGGGTTTCTTGAATTTGTTGAAAACAATAAAAAAAATTATTTTATTTTGTAATTTAATGTGCATTTTTTTGTCGAACTGGGAAAGCATGACGGATTGCAAGCATGAACAATGATTTGGTGATAGAATGACTATCTTTTTCCACAATCATTGATTTGAATGAAAAGTGTGCAAGATTTGGAAAAGCCTACTTAAATAAATGAGAATTGGGCATTTAAAGAGCAATTACATTCTTTGTGCTCAAATTTTTTTCTTGTTGAGTGTTGTCACATATAGTTTGATCATTCTAGAACTTGCTCTATTATACATGTTGAGACCACTAGTGAATTTGGTGCATTAAAGTGATAAAAGGCAT
>JAOTAY010021178.1:0-11142 GCA_025629805.1 Erythroxylum baracoense | reverse complement strand
ATTATACCCTCCAAACTTTCCTAAATTTGCAATTAAGCCCAAAATTTGAGAATGACCAAAACTTTTATTTTTATTTTTGTCCTCAGACTTTTGTAAATTATAAATAAGCCTCTTAGCTTTATAAAATTACATATTAGCCCTCCAAGAATTGAAATATTACATTTAAGTCCCTTATGTACATCAACTTTTTAAATTAAGCTTTCTAAGTGTCTAACGAGTCTATAAATCATGTTGAATCACCTCTAAGGCATTAGAACATATTTATCTCGACCACCATGGCCATATCCATCCAATAGAATTGATTTTACACACTTAGAAACTTATATGTCAGAAATCTCCAAGATTTCTCATACCGATGAACTATAAGTTCATGTAAGGGCATATAGTATTACATATCATTGAGATAATACCAAAAGGATTCAAATACATTTTCAAACTCATATAAAATCATGCATATGTCAATATACAGTAGTATCTCTAAGTACAGACTAATACAAAAAAAGCTTAAAAAGTTCGGCGTTATAAGTCCTCCCCCTATAAAAATAGTTTTGTCCTCGAAACTCAAAAGTCGAGGATTCAAATAAATAGGGTACTGACGTCTTATAGCATCTTCAGGTTCCCATGTCATTTCCTCGACCTTTTCACTTTTCCAAAGAACTTTGACCGTGGGAACTTCCTTGCTGCGTAACCTCTTTATCTGCCAATCTAGAATCTATACTGGTTTCACCTCAAAACTTAGGTCTTCTCTCAGCTCCACTAGAGGTGTCTCCAAAATATGAGATGGGTTCGATATATACTTCTTAAGCATCGAGACATGGAATATATTATGAATCATATCCAAATCAAGTGGCAATTCCAATCGATACACCACAATCTCGACACGCTCCAAGATATAGAAAGGCCCAATATAACAAGGGTTCAGTTTCCCTCAGCTCTGAAATCGGATTATACCTTTCCAGGGTGATATCCACATTAAAAACCATATCACCAACTGCGAACCCTAATGGTCATCGCCTCTTATTCACATAACTCTTTTGACGATCTTGGGCGGCTTTCATTTCCTCCCGGATGACCTTTACTTTTTGAGTGGTAATTTCTATTAATTCAACTCCTTCAACTTTAGCTGTACCAACCTAATACTAACATAAAGGTGTCCTGCACTTTCTCCCATAAAGTGGTTCATATGGTGGCATACCGATACTTATCCGATAACTATTGTTATAAACAAAATCTATTAAAGGCAAGTGCTGGTCCCAGCTCCCTTAGGATTCCATTACATATGCCCTTAATATGTCCTCCAGTGCTTGAATAGTCCTCTCTGACTAACCATCAGTTTGGGGGTGAAAAGTAGTATTAAACTTTAATTTAGTAACTAAAGATTCCCAAAATTTCAGCCAAAATCGAGAGGTGAATCTCGAATCCCTATCTGATATTATAGAAACTGGCACACCGTGTAGCTTCACATTTTCATCAATATAAAGCTTTGCTAACTTCTCTAATGAGTAGGTTGTGTGGATAGGCAGAAAATGAGCAGATTTGATCAATCTATCCACTATAACCCAAATAGCATCGTGACCCTTCGATGTACGAGGTAATTTAATTACAAAATCCATTGTCACATGCTTCCACTTTCATTCTGGAACAGGCAAAGACTGTAACATATCTGCTGGCTTCTGATGCTCTGCCTTTATCTGTTGACAAGGAAGGCATCTCGCCATAAATTCTACTATTTCTCTCTTCATCCCTGGCTACTAATAGCTCTCTCTAAGAGTTCGATACATCTTGGTGCTACCACGATGCAGCATAAGCCAAACTGTGAGTTTCTTTTAAGATAGCTCGCTTGAGATCTTGGTCATTTGGTAAACACACTATGTTTTTGAAGACTAACAACCCGTCTTCTCTCACTCAGAACCCCTCATCCTCTTCAAATGGCAATTTCTCTCAAATGACCTTTAACTCGGGATCTTCGGCCTGTGAGCTCTAGATCTCATCAAATAGTGTTGACCGAGCTTCAAACTATACTAACAGTGTTCCGTTGTCCTCAGCCACTGAGAGTCCAACCCCAAGGATACATAAACTCATCAAATGAGTCATATAAGGATTTTTCCTGACAGTCTCTACCAAGCAAGACTTCTGGCTCAATGCATCAACTACCACATTTGCTTTTCCCGGGTGATAGACAATCACTAAATGATAATCCTTAATCAATTCCAACCATCTCCTTTGTCTGAGGTTTAGCTCTTTCTGTGTCATTAGGTACATCAGACTCTTGTGGTCGGTGTATATACTGCAAGTCTCCCCATAATGGTAGTGTCTCTAAATCTTGAGTGCAAACACCACTCCTGCGAGCTCCAAATCATGAGTATGATAATTTAATTCGTGCTTTTTCAGCTATCTAAAAGTATATGCGATCACTCGCCTGACTTGCATAAGTACACAGCTAAGTCCCCTGACGATTGGCATCACTGTATAACTCTTATCCAACCCTATAGGTAGGTAAATCAAGCATCGACGCAAAAGTAAATTGCTTCTTCAATTCCTAAAAACTCGCCTCACATTTGTCATCCCACTGAAATTTTACCCGCTCACAGATATTGTCCACTTTGGGCCTTGGCCCAGCCAAGCCCTCACTGTTTTGTTCTTCCCACACCTTGGGAAGACGCGCCTATGAGGGAGAGATTTTCATAGCCTTATAAGGCCTACTTCGTTCCCCTCTCCAATCAATCTAGGAATCTAACATTCTAACCCCTTGGAGGCCCAGCGTCCTCACTAGCCCATAGGCCTGGATCCACCCCCCTTAGAGGCCCAACGTCCTTGTTGACATACCAATCCGGGTACTAGCTCTGATACCATTTGTAACATCCTATACTACCAGCTCATAGATATTGTCCGCTTTGGGCCAAGGCTAAAGTAAAACTAAAACAAAGAAAGAAGAAGAAGGATAAGTTCGATAGATCTTACCTCTAATTCAGCCATTGCTACCTTCTAATTATCATTTCCTTGCTTTGAAAAAAGATCTTCATAAATAGATTCCCTGAATGTTGAATGTTTACTCTATTCATTAGCTGTCAATTGTCTTTGGAATCAAGTTGATTATTTAAAAATTAAACTATTGCTAACAATAACAATCACCTTAGAAAAGAAGACCATCTGCCTAGATAGCAACAAAACCAAAACAACTTAATCATTCAACTACAGCTCCTTAAAGAAAATTAAAGCCATTAACATAAAAAAGAAAGATCTAATACCACCCATAAGCTAATCAACACAACAAACAAAACTAGCTCAGAGAAATATCATATATTTAAGAAACTGAAAGTACCCAGAAAGCTAACGCCAAAAACTGATATATCAACTTATGGTCATCAATTTTCTTACTAAATTGTTAAAACAAAAATACAGAAACTTGTGAATCAGTTTTGGTTTTCTTCGTACGACAAAAATGGATATGACCCAGAAGTAACACTAGTCCTCTCCTCAAAGGTTTAAGATTTGTTCCATGAATTAACCCAAAAGGGGGATAGAAAGAGTTGAGAAGATGTTATCTACAAACTCAAGATAAAGAGTATCTGACTATAGAGGTGACCACCAAAGATTTTATGTACCAAAATCTTTTTATAAGCAGCAGGGGATTCAGTGGGCACTCCAGAAGGTAAGCAACAATGAGGCAACCACCAAATAATTTTTGTACCAAACTCTTCTCATAAGCAGCGGGGGATTCACTGGGCACTTTAGAAGGTAAGCAACATCTAGCGTAAGATCAAAGAAAATTAAGAGTTAAGAAGAGGAAGTAAAGGTAGGAAGTAAAGTCAAAGGAAAGAGAATGCATCATCTTGTCTTAAGTGAGAGCAATTCCAACATCTCTATATCAGTTATTAGAATGTCATCGAATTAGTCGTGGAACAGAACAGGAACAGAGGTACTAGAACAGGTGAGAACCCATCATCCATATGATGTTAAGAAATATGAGTTGTTTAGATGGAATTGGAGCTAGAAATACAACAAATAAGATTAAAGGAAAAACAAGTTAACAGTATACTTGTATATAGATTAAAAGCATTCATTTTTACTTAAACATGTATTTATACACAAGAACAGTATGGCATAAGTCTAGCCCAATAATCTCTATTGCACATATATCTCTTATTTTATCTAAATAAACAAACAAAAACAACCTAAAAATTAGAACTTGCTTTTATTTTAACTCTTAATTCTAATATCTATGTAGCATATATCTTTTTCTAATATAAATAAACATGAAAAAGAAACCTACAAATCAAAATATAATTTTTTGTCATTAGAGTATACATATATATAAACTAACTCCATAAATTAAATACAAAGTCGTAGTTATAATGGTTAGATTAACTTGACTAACATCTAGACATGTTACAAATGAACCAGATTAGTTAGAGAATACATCAAAAAAGTTAAAGAAGTTGTTTTGTTAAAATGAAAATCCAAACTATGAATTAGTTTAACTTTTCACAATATTGTGGCAACCTTGCTTCAATTTAGGTCGTAACCCCTCATTTTTTTAGTGTATAATGCTTTAACACGTCATGATTATCTTGTACAAGCTTAATATAATATGATCTACTTGTATTTCCTTAAATCATTATAGTAATTACATCAAACATTGAATCTTCCATTAGAACATCATTGTTATTATGCTTAACTTCTTCAAATTCAACTTCATACTTGCTTCATTTATGAATAATATTTATCTCTAACATCAAATCACCTTATTTATATATTGAGTGATCTAACGACTTAATCATAAAGCTATAAAGAATTGAAACATGGACACTAAGTGTTAAATACATATATATATACGTACATACACACATACAGACACACACACAAACTCACACACACACACACATACAAAATGCTTAGAGGAGATGTCAAATATACATACATACATACATACATACACGCATACATACATACGTATATATATATAACATCTCTAAGCCTAACGTAACTTCATTCTCTTACTTATAAGATGATAAAGTTGGTGTAATCTTTAATTTAGACTTAAGGGTTCCTTAGGCTTGATGCTTTAAAAGAAAAGTTTAACTTTAAATTACGAGAACCTAACTAGGGAACCCATGAACAAATTTGAATTAAACTCAAGAAAGTTAAAACATATATGTAAAGGATTTGACTAGTTGATTATAAAGAATAAAAATTAAATTCATAAAGTATTGTAATGCCACAAAGAAATAATTATTTAATAAGTTTAAAGTCCCATGAAGAATAAGGGGAAGAAGTTCTGACAACTCTTAGTAAAAAAAATCCCAAAACTTGTTCTAAGTGAAAGAAACATGCTTTAAATACTGATCAATAAAAGCCTAAAGTTTCCAAACTTATAATAAGACTAGTGTTTCGACTTGTATAGTATGGGGCATGACTGTAGGCTATACCATATTAACTATGAAGAATTTAATTCCATTAAGGCATTGATTTATATCTACGCCTATGTCTAGTATTCTTTTGTATCTTTGGAGCATTAGATGTGGCCAAAAGCATGATAATGAGTGTAAATCATATATTTGTCTGTAACTTCTGAAAGTATATATGGTTTGGATCATGCCTATATAAAGATTGTGTTCTTTTCAAAAAATTCAATTATTAGAATTAGGGAGGGGTATGATCTATAATACAATTATGGGCAAGCCTTTGTTTAGTTAAAGATGAGTGTTTTACCTCCAAATCTTTACTAACTTCAGCCTTTGCAATTAACCCAACCTTAAATGTAATGGATCTCCCTTTTTAATTGAGTTATGCTAATACAATACCCCTACTCTTAGAAGATCCATCCCTAAATCTTCACCTACATTAAAATGAAAATAAGTTTCTTTGTACAAAGATACAAGCATATGTTAGTTAGTAGAAAGAAAATTTATGGCATTCCTCTTTTTTCTCAGCTCTTACTCTTTTTCTTTTCAATCTCTCTTTTAATTCTCAATTCGTCTTTGTAGACTTGTTTAGGTGTTAAAGGCACAAGATTAGTGGGAATATTGTTTATGATAAAAAATATATATAATTATAAGCCTAACATTTATCAAATTCCCAAGGTCTCCTAAGAAGATATAGTTAGCATGCATAGGCACCATATTACATAATGCTTCATCATAATATCCACCAATTAAGAAGAAAATAAACATTTAGTGACCTTCACCTCACCACATTCATTTAGCTGTTTAAACTTCTATAGCTTTAAATGCTTCATAATAAGTAAACTCAATTTCTTTATAAGGTAAGAGCTAGATGTAACACCTACATACCCCTGGGAGGATATGCAGATGCTACACAAAATAGAACCAAAGTAATTCAATACATACTAAAGCATTTCTGGAAACTCAAGAAGCATACATTTCATTCATCATTGGTTGGATCATATTCAAAACATAACATACACATTATACTTATTACATACAAGCCTTAAATCCAAATCCAAATCCAAATCCAAATTGTATTAAGGTTTTTACAAACCATTAAACAAAACATAAAATACAACATATCTCATTACATTGAAGAACAACTCAAAAAAAATTGAACATTTCCAGAACAAAACACAATCTTCTTGGCCACTGCGGTTGTCTTTGTACTAGTCTTCAAACCCTCATATCTGAACCTACACGGGGAAAAACTACCGTGCTAAGCATAAAGCTTAGTGGGGAATAAACGAAACAGGATATAAGTTGACAACTGTTTCAAACAGTCATCCAAACATTCACATATTCCAAATCACATCAGATAATAAGCATTGTTTACTTATCCATTTCCAAACCGAACTAAAATATTTTGAATCTCAGAACAAAACAGAACTTATTAGAACAGGTCACACATTTACTTCAGTGAAAAACTCACCAATTTCAAAATTGAATATTATAACATCAGAACAAAACTTGTCTGTAACAACATAATTTGATTATTTTCGAATAGAGCTCAGATGTTTCAGATCAAAGCTTAATTATATTAGAACTGAGCATGTAACAGAATATAAGATAAGTTAGTATGTTAATCTTTTATACAGAAGGGGGTAACGAGACTAATATAGGAGATACAGTGATCGGTATTACAGAACAGGAGAGACTTATATCTCAATAATAGGAGACATCGAAGTGTCAGTAATAGGAAACACCAAAGTGTCAGCAACAGTAGACACCAAAGTGTCAGCAACAGTAGACACCAAAGTGTCACAGGAGCAGCTGCAGACCCTTCTAGGCATGCCCATTTACCCACTTCTAGGACTTAACAATTTTAAAACAAAAAGGGTTCTTTTCAGAATTCTCATAAGAGGGATATATTGCAACACATACCTCTTTATTTCATTTTATTCAACTTGACATATTCACTGATTTTCAAACAAACAACATGTCATACAACTACAAGTATGTGAACGATGTATCAATAGAGGTATTGAGTCTTCACAAATTGAGTATATTCACACAAATAGAAGGCACTTCCAATACAATCCCAACTATCAAACTCCTCGGACAACTGATGTTCTGGTATTATCACAATATAATTACAGAAATTCCCAATTCACATACATCCATATTCAATTCATAATACGTAAGCCTTTGGAACTCATTCATTCATGAATATACCAAGCAATTCAATATTGTACACCATACATCATTTACATTATCATATCAATTAATCATGCATAATTAAACTAACTATTACTCAATTAACCTTATAAAGTCATCAATTGCATAAAATCTCATTTGTTTTTACCTCCCTAACTATTTCCCACAATTGTGGGATAAGGGACCCGAAACTTCCAAACAAATGTTTTCACATGATAGGTCTCAGGTCAGTTTTGTATGGCCATTTTGGCATAGAAAATGAGGCTTTTGAGCAATAAGTTCTTCCAAAAGATTGTTCCCCTATATATTAAGTTTCTATAGCACTAACAATCAGACCATTTGGACTTCTAAATCACGAGATATAAGTAAAATATCACAAGTTGTTCCAAAATAGGGGCAGCATCAGGTCACCTTTTTCAATATCAATTTCGAAGGTCATAAAGCCAGAGTTAATTCAGAGTCTCTTTTAGAGATATTTAGCTCTATGTCTTATGTTTCATGTGAAACAAAAATCACACAATTTTTTGGTCTTTAGGCTAAGTTATGACTCAAACAATATAACTGACTCAAATAAACCCTAGACAGAAATCCACTACACGATGCTCTCTTGTCATATTCAACCAATTCTATCCAAGATAACACCAAAATAACAACAAAGCGACATCTCAGAAACAATTCCACATCCAAATAATTATTTATATTCATTCAATCATACACAAATATAGAAATCAACTAAGTGAAGTCCCAAACCTTAAAATTGACAAGGTAGTTCTTCTAATGTTTTTCCTTCCCTTTTTCTTTGGTTTTGCTTGAATGACCAAGTGAAAAATGACGGAATTAAGAAGGTGGAATGGAGAGGAGGAAAAACATGAAGTTAAGTCATCAAATTTCGTCCATCTTCTTTCTCTATATGCCTTTTCATGATGTTCTATTTTTAGACACACGTTTCAATCTCATTGGTCCATATGTCACAATCCTATTGGACCATATGTTACAATCCTATTGGACCACATGTTACAATTCTATTAGACCATGTGTTGCAATACTATTGGATCATATGTACAATTCTATTGGACCATGTGTTATAATTCTATTGGACTATGTGTTACGATTCCATTGGGCACACATGATTTAATCTTATTGGTCCATGAATTAACTTTAGGAAAATTGCATATTGGTCCTTCTTCTTCCTTTAATTCCCACATTTTCCTATGATCTTATCAATTACTTTCATTCCGATATGTCTTAATTTTGTAATGACATAAACTTCACACAATTTGGTTAATTATATTGGGTGTTATACCCCAAAAACCAAAGGTGGTTTGAAAACAAAGACAGCAGCCAGAACTCAAGTTCAAACTAGAATTCAAAATTCTTAGGGGCAGAATCTGATTTTGGTTTCTTCATGAAAGTTGTAGATAAATGTATCTAGTTTCATATGAATTTAAAATCATCCCATTTTTATGTATACAATTCAAGATATAGGTGAACTACCGAAGTCTATTCAGTAGTTAAACCAGAATTAGCATATAACCATCATTTTTCCATCATTCAATTCTCATCATCTTAACACATATTCATGCCAATTCAAATCTCATAACACTTCTATTAATACATACTATCAAGTTTAGAATTTCCTCACATGTTTAATTTCGAATTCCAACTCCAAGGAACAAGCCAATCATACGTGTATTGTCATAAATATGTAACATTTCATCTAGGGTATATTTTGGGGCCTTACATTAGCTATTGATTCAATTAATAAAATTTGTAAACTATTTACAAAATGTTAATCCACCTTGGTCAATAATTTCTTGAATCAACAATAATTAAAAACAACAGAACATTCTTCCCAATTACTTTATGGTGATGAATCATATCTTGAACACTTACCTACTTCCATATAGTTCATGTTACATTTAATAACTACCGACTGATCTATCCTTGACTAGAATAAGTTATATTTAGTATCAAAGTATAGCAATCCTATATAAAATAACTTTTAGGATCTCAATTCAAATGATCACTTATACAATCATTACAATGAGAATTCCCATAAACATACAAGTAATGTTCAAAATGTATTTTTCATATGGGGTAAATTCAGTGAAATTGTTTTCCACAAGCACCCACACATTTGTTTAAGTATCTCCACACTTTTATTCTATAAGATCAACTAATTATTTCATAAAGAAAAACATAACATGTTCTAATCTTTTTATATCCTACTAATATCTAGTCTTAGTAAAATAATGACTAAGAACAATTTAGGGATAATACTCAAATGTGATATGAATCTTATAATATAATCTCAACATAATTTCATTTACAATGTATAATTATTCCATAGACTTTATCATATACATCTAAACATTTAAAAGATAAAGAATATCTTTAAATTATTTTTCATTAAACTATAACCAACTGATTGGTTGAAGGAGATAAACCAACAATCTCCCACTTGCACTAAGCTAATCGTTTAAGTATTTTATATCATATCACTATATGACCATCATGCTATTGTTGGGATAGTGCATTAATGATAGAATTCTATAAAATTTTCTATAATGACCACTAGCTTAAATCTTACAACTTTCATATTAAGTATCATCATAATTAAGAAAAATTGACTAAATACATCTATGGATCTTTGATGAGACTTTAGCTCCTTTTACATACCCAATGGCTCTATTATTCTATAGTACATTATTATCTTAAACAATGCAAGGAACTATATCAAGTTCATTAAAGACCTTATTCATCCAATTAATCATTTCGACTTAATGAAAAATGTATCATGACTTAATTAGCAACCATTACTGACTACAACAAAAACGACATATAATAACAGGTGATAAGTGTTATTAAACATGAATGGTAACACTAATGAGTATGCTATGACAACCCATGTTACTAAAGATATGATGCTTTGGTAACAATTTTAACATGTTATTGTTGAGTTTAATATGACATTTATTGACAGCTACAAATTATTTTATATTATATTTTATAAATGTTATTAATTACCTATTTGTAACATTGTTACATTGTTATATATTAACTTTTTGCAATATCATTAACATGCAGTAGATATGAATTTTGTAACATTTTAAAAATGTTATAGAGAAGTTTTCCATGACATTGATAAAATGTTATTGTTGAGTTTATTCTAGCATTTATTGATAGCTATAAATGATTTTATATTATATTTTATAAATGTTATTAATTAGTTATTTGTAACATTTTTGAACTGTTATATATTAACTTTTTGCAACATCATTAACATGTAATAGATATGAATTTTGTAACATTTTAAAAATGTTATAGATAAGTTTTCCATGACATTGATAAAATGATGTTGTTGAGTTTATTATAGCGTCTATTGATAGCTACAAATGATTTTATATTATATTTTATAAATGTTATTAATTAACTATTTGTAACATTTTTCAACTGTTATGTATTAACTTTTTGCAACATCATTAACATGTAGTAGATATGAATTTTGTAACATTTTAAAAATGTTATAGATAAGTTT
>JAOTAY010021177.1:0-11142 GCA_025629805.1 Erythroxylum baracoense | reverse complement strand
AGCAACCAGCCCCCTTCAACATCTCTCATAACGTGTTCTACGCTGTTGAAAGCTAGATCCACATGAGGTGTGTGATGAGTGTATAAATAAGAGTATGTACATCTCATTTGATACACACAGAAATACATATTTCTTCTTCAATTTCTTCCTTCATTCTCTATTTTCACATAGTATCAGAGCTTCTTTTGTAATAAAAGGAGTCAAAATTCTAGAGCTTTTCCGTTCTTGCTCTCACGCATTCGACTCTTGCATTCTAGGTTCTTAAATCTACTCCAAAAACCATTTGTTATACACCATATTGTTCCTAGTCCTTTACAGATCACCACGGTGTAAATCTTGTCACTAGAAACTTTCACACGCTCCCACATGTACCACCAAGAGTCACTGATCTTCGAAAATCCTAGTTGTAGATTCTTTAAAGGAAGAAGACGACTTAAATAATGTTGTTTCACTCCAAGGTAAAACCGCATCGTTCAGCAACTAAAGGGAGTGCACACGTCATCGCTATATCATCCAACCATATCCTAGTCATCTCTGACACGTCATCGTCACATCATCTTTTGTGCCACATAATCTATACACGTGTCGTCCTCTAAGTCGTCCACGTGTCCTATTCTCTTCGTTCAGTTCAGACCTGTCGGTTAGGTTCGATTCTAAAAGAGGTTAATTGACACTTTGACCGTCTGGTTCAATACATTTTAATTTGTTCTTTATAAACTACACCGGTTCCTTTCGATGCCCTGAATCCAATTTTGAGTTCAAAATAACCAAACTCTATCACTATAAGTAGGTTATTTTATTGCATTCTTTTACTATGGATGCCTATAAAATTTCTCAATACATTCCCAACCCTATTAATATCATCTTTGATGGCTCCAACTATGATTTTTAGGCTAAAGAAATGTGTAGTTTTCTTAAAAGAAAACTTCTTTGGCGTATTCTTATTGGGGAAATACCTAAACCCACTCAAAAGAAAGATGAAGACATTGATGTATTCACCGAACGACTAGTGGCATGAGATGGCATGAACCATCAAATCTTGACATGGTTTTGAAATACATGTGCTAAAGTGATCAAACTTGACTTTTGACCATTTGACACAGCTCAAGAGGTATAGAATTTCCTAAAAAATCGTTCGTTTGTATAAGATGATGTCCATCGATTTTAGCTCTATAGGAGACTCTATCGAACACAATAACAAACTAGACAGACAATACACAGTTATGTGTCTGAATTATAAGAACTTTGGGATCAACTAGCACTTGGCTATCCTGTCTGCACTAGTCTTGATGCTGTTACGCTCTATGCAAATCTTCGAGATTGTCAACATATATGGCACTTGATTATGACTCTCAAGGATGAATTCGAACTCATTCGTAGCTCTCTTCTTCATTAAGGAACTCTACCCAATCTTGACATTGTCATTAAAAAACTCATCTCAGAGGAAAGTCGTCTCAATATGCTCCACATTGAAAATTTTTTCTCATCTACTGATATTATCCTTGCAACTCATACCCCATCTTAAACTTCTCACAACTCAAGTATTATAAAGGATTTTGTAGGTACTGTAAAAAGCCTGGACATCACATCTCTGAATGTAGAAAACCACTAAAGCAGAACTTTGGACAAGGTAATTCTTTTAAATCTCTCCAACCTACTTCCACTGCTACTGCTACCACTGAGGGGCCAATTGCAAGCAGCTCTCCCAAATTCTCCTTAAAGGACCTCTATGCCCTTTTTCAACAACTTCAACTAGATTTTGGTACAATCTCCTCCTCTGCCCTATCTGTCACATCAGGTACCTCAAACTCTTGATATCTTGATTCTGCCTGTTGTAACCATAAGACATCTGATTCTTCTATCCTTGAATCTTTAACAATGTCATCTATTCCACACATTGTTCACACTGTCGATAATTATACTATGTGTGTACAACTTATCGGTATTGTTCACACATCCACATTACATTTACCTGAAACCTTTCTTGTTCCCAAACTCTCATTAAACCTTATTTCTGTTGGAAAATTATGTAAACTTGGTGTTAACTTATCCTTTTCGAGTCGTGGATATATTGTACAGGATTTACATACGGACAAGATCCTTAGGAAAGGGCATAAGGTTAGACTGTTGTTTGAGTTTACTTCACTAAATCTTCTTTCAAAGCTTGTAGTCGATGTTGTCACTTCTTATATATGACACTCTCAATTGGGTCATCTTTCTACCTCTAAATCAGGGTCTTTAATCTTTAGTGATACTCTAGGTCATATTAAGACTAAACATTTTGATTATGTCCCTTGTCAACTTTCTAAACATCATGCTTTACCATTTTCTAACAATGATTCTATCTCTTTATCACCTTTTGATCTAATTCATTATGATATTTGTGGTCTTGCACCTCATGAAACCATAGGTGACATAAAATATTATATAATCTTTTTTGATGATTTTTCTTGCTATACATGAATTTATTTGATGTGCCATAGATATGAACTATTCTCCATTTACTCTCACTTTGTTACTATGATTCACACTCAGTTCTCTTGCAAGATTAAAGTATTTTGGACTGATAACGCAATGGAATACAAAGATACAAAATTCATCAACCTTCATAATCAACAAGGGACCATCATTCAAAGATCATGTCTAAACACATCTCAACACAATAGTCGGGCTGAACATAATTATAGACATATTCTTGACACTACTCGAGCCCTTCTTTTGTGACCTTCTTGTCCTGAAACTCTTTAGGAAGAAGCAACCTTTACTGTTGTATATACTATCAATCGCATTCCCTCTCCTACCATAGGAAATATCTCTCCTTATGAGCATGTATTCAATCGTGCCCCTGATTATCGGTCTTTTAAAGTTTTTTACTGTGCGTGCTTTATTCTATTACAACCTCATGAGCACACCAAACTTGAATCTAAAGCACGCTTATGTTGTTTTCTAAGGTATGAGATAGATCATAAAGGACATAGATGTTAGGATCTACTATCTCAAAGACTTCGAATCTCTCGATACTTCACCTTTTCGGAATATAAAATGTTCTCCAAAATATTAAAATTTCGAGTCAGCGAATCCATACGCAAATTTTTTTTGGATCCTATCATAACTTTGTTTCCTGATCTTTCTTCTGCAGGTCCATTTTATAGCTCTCACAGCTCAACACAATTAACGACTGATCCTATTATATCTTCTTTGGCCACAGATCCTCCATAACCAAGTAACTCTTCCTCTTCTATGCATTCACCAAAATCTACTGAATCTCCACAACCCCTCTGCTGATCCTCTAGAGTAAGTCAACCCTCTATTTTTCTTAAAGAATTCCACATTTATTCTACTATTATTTCTTTATATAAACCTCGCACCTATTGCGAGACTAGTTCTAATTCCTTATTGCAACAAGCAATGGTGGAAGAATTATAGGCTCTCTCCAACACCAACACTTGGGAGTTAGTTGGCTATAAACGGGTCTGCAAAATCAAGACTCGAGCTAATGGATCAGTTAAAATATACAAAGCACGATTAGTTGCAAAGGGGTTTACAGAAGAATATGGAATTGATTATGAGGAAACCTTGCTCCAGTAACTCGTTTAACTTCAGTCTACAGTCTTATTGTCATAGTAGCAAGCAAGCATTGGGAATTGTTCCAGATGGATGTTAAGAATGTCTTTCTTAATGGTGATCTTCAGAAAGAAGTATACATGCATCCTCCACTAAGTATGCTCATCCACCTAATAAAGTTTTTCATCTTCGCAAAGCCTTGTATCCCATTAAGCAAGCTCTTCGAGTATGTTTTGCTAAATTCAACTCCACCATCCACCGTCTTGGCTTCACATCCAGCTCTTATGATCACGCATTGTTAATCCAAAAAACATATCAAAGGTGCACTCTTCTCCTTCTATATGTTGATGACATGATAATAACTAATGATAACACTCAGGGGATCACCACTCTCAAATCCTATCTTCATCAACATTTTGAAATGAAAGATTTAGGTTCCCTAAGCTATATTTTAGGCCTTGAAGTATCTTTGATGATTCAAGTTATTACTTGTCTTAAGCCAAATATGATACTGATCTTATCTCTCGCGCCGATCTCACTGATACTAAGATTGCTAGCACTCTAATCGATTATAATGATCATTTCTCTGCCACTGATGGAGCTCCTCTGAGTGATGGTACACTTTATTGATAGCTAGTTGGTAGTCTTATATACCTCACTATTACTTACCCAGATATGACTCATGCAGTTCACATTGTTAGTTAATTCATGTCTACATCTTCTTTGTTGTTCTTCGTATACTCCGATATATTCAAGGTACGTTGTTTAATGAACTCCACTTTAGTCATTCATCTTTATTAAATTTATGTGTATGCTCTGATGTCAATTGGGTTGGAGACCCAACTGATCGTCAATCTACCACTAGGTACTATTTCTTTCTTAGCATATCTCTCATTTCTTAGCGTAGCAAGAAGCAAACAATTGTCTCTCGATCAAACACTAAACCAGAATACCGCGCCCTAGCTAACACTACTTTGAACTTTTATGGTTATGATGGTTACTTCAAGACATTGGTGTCAACTTCTCTTTAACAGTTCCTCTCTTTTATGAGAATCATAGTGCCATGCAGATTGCTCACAATAGTGTCTTTTATGAATGAACTAAACACATTAAGATCAATTGTCATCTTGTGCATCATTATATGCTTCACAGAACCATACAACTTGTCCCAATCTCATCTCATGCACAAATTGTTGATCTTTTTACCAAATCACATCCGCATTGATGACGTTTTCAAGATCTTTCTCTCCAAACTCAAGTTATCATCTTTACTACCACTTTGAGTTTGAGGGGGAATATTAACATATATTATCACATCTTCAAACAATCTCTAATCAGTCAAATAATCCACTATAATTAGCCTTTATATTTTCTAAGATCGTGTACATTAATGATGTATATTATTATGTTGATTTGT
Organism: Erythroxylum baracoense; assembly: GCA_025629805.1. Lineage (NCBI taxonomy): Eukaryota > Viridiplantae > Streptophyta > Magnoliopsida > Malpighiales > Erythroxylaceae > Erythroxylum > Erythroxylum baracoense. The sequence goes on along the minus strand of JAOTAY010021177.1, from coordinate 6,161 downwards.
TGCTTTAACTAAAGACACCTAGAGTGTATAAATAGGAGTATATACATCTCATTTGATATACAAAGAAACATAAATTTCTTCTTCAATTCATTCCTTCATTCTCTATTTCTACAATAAAAATGTCAACTTAATAGGACTTACTAAACTTTAATGCAAACCATCTATCTACTTTATACAAGTTTGAACATAAATTGCATCACACAAATAAAGTCCAATATTAGTCTTAAAATTTTAACACAAAGTAATAAATAAAAGTCTACAAAGCTGGAAATTATTCTAACATTCTTCCACCTATTAGTTACATGCACTATAGACTGAACAAATCATATATATGGTTATAGTAACTCTAATACAATTTAAGAAACATACCTTAAACATGAATCTTGACCAATAATATTACCAATACCGAACCAAGGCAATTCATACACCCTTTATTGACATAAGACCTTAGTAATAAATCAAACAAATAATCTCAGTCAGTTCTCGTATATGGAATTTCAATAACAAATGCTCCAATAATGAGCTAGAGAAATCCATATAATAATTGTCTCTATTTTCACATGTGATACAATTAGAAGAATTGTCTCTAATATCGCATTTTACATGAGTATGTTTTCAATGAAACATATGAGCAATTTCAAATACATTATATTGACAATTGTAACCTCAAATTAAAATATGATAAGTATCGACATAAGCATAATATAATAAATTCAATACAAACAATTTTATTTAAATATGACAAATTCTTAAATTTTCATATTGCAATAAATAACTAAACACTTCAACTACTAAAAAAATTAAGAAAAAACCCATATAACTCAATCCTTTAGTTAGTGGGTTAATAACCATAGCCTTTGTATTGATGTGTTCACTTTTAACTTATCTCTAATAGTCATATACTTGACCTGCATGTGTTTCAATATGCTAGAATTCTTGTTGTTCTTTAAATAGAAAAATACCATATTATAGTTATAATATATGGTCAATACTTGGGATATAGTAAGCTCTAAAAATAAAAATTATCAAACAAATAGCCTATACTACTGCACCATAACAAGTTATCTTTACTTGTATAATGGATGATGATGTGATAGTTTACTTAACGCTTTTCCAAAAGATTGCACCACTAGCTAATATGAAAACATATCTAAAAATAAACTTTAGATCATTTGGATGACCACTAAAATTAGGATCTGCATAGTTAACTAGCTAAAGGCTCTCAGCTCTTCTATAAATTAACATGTAATCTTTTGTTCTTTTCAAATATCATATAACCTTATTAACTATAACCTAATGATCATATTTTAGATCAAAATAAATTTTGCTCAAAATGTTGATAACATAAATAATATTAGCCTTATGCAAATTTAAGCATACATCAAACTGTCCATAGGATTAACATATGGCACATATCTTATAGACTGCCTCTCAACATCATTTCTTGGGCATTACTTCTTACTAGCCTATCTCTATTGAGAACTAACATCTTCCAACTTTGTAATTTTGTATGCTAAATCTCTTTAAAACTTGTTATATATAAGCTCTTTGAGAGTCCCATCAATCATAAGTTCTATCACGATGAATCATAAGTCTTAGAAAAAGAAGAAGCTTCAATAAATTTTTTCATATAAAAATGCTTTGATAACATGATTTCAATCTTATCAGGAAATCCTAAATCACTAATAACTAATACAATATCATTAACATATAACATAAGAAATATGAATTATCCTATTGACCTTTAAATAAATGCATCTATCAATTTTATTCTTTATGAAACCAAGAATGAGATCATTTAGTCAAATTTTAGGTACCATTATTGATATGCCTACTTAAGACCATAATTGATTTATTCAATTTACACAATAAATATTTCTTGTCAGTATTTACAAATCCTTTAAGTAGGACCACGTAAATCTCTTTATTTAAATCATTATTTATAAATGTAGTCTTCTCATCCATTTGATGCAACTTTAGGTTATAATGAATAACTGAAACTATGATAACTCTAAATGAATCCTTGGTTAAAACAATTGAAAAGGTCTCATTATAATCTATGACCTCTCTCTATGCAAATACCTTAACAATCTAGCTTTAAACCTTTTATTCTTACTTTGAGAATGTTTCTTAGTTTTAAAATATCCATTTACTCCTATAGACTTGCAACCTTTAAAAAGTTTAACAAATTCTTAAATTCCATAATTGATCAAAAACATCATCTCATTATCCACATTATTCAACCACATAATAGCTTGACAATTTTAATATAGCATTAAAACATGCAGTTGGTAGTTAATCATTCAAATTTTGTAGTTCCTCTTATAAAACCTGTCCTTTATAATGCTCTTAATGACCTACAGAGTAACAATGAGTTGATCTAGGATCAACGGCTTCCTCAGGAGGGTTATAAAGACTCACATCAATTAGACAACCTTATACCCTCAAATGGTAGAAGTTAGGTTTTCTATTAGCCCATAATTTAAAAGACGTTTTAGGAACAAATTTGCTAAGAACACGATTAAGGTTATATGAAATTATTTTAGTTGGTTTAACCTTAACGGAAATTAAGTAGGTTAAAATGGCTAATCATACTTCTCGTCATATCTTCAAGGGTGCAATCATATCTCTCAACCATAATATTTTTCCTAAGACCAATATGCATAATATATATTGAGGTATAAAACCATACTCTTGCAACATTTGGAAAACAATCCTATATACTACCCCTATCATTATGTTTGTCATAATATGTGCCACCATTGGCAAATCTCACAATTTTAATAAAATTTTTCAACTGCTTCTCAACCTTAGTTTTGAATATTTTAAATTTCTCAAGATTTCTCATTTATCAAATAAATATACCTTAAAGGAGAAAGTCATCAGTAAAGGTAACAGAATATTTATAATCATACAAAGTAAGGGAATAAGATCCCATAATTTCAACATGAATAATCTTCAATATTTTTATACTATGCATAACATTTTTCTTTTTAACTTAGTTAATTTACTTTTAATACATTCAACACAAGTTTTTATATCCTAAAATAGAGAGAAGGATGAATTTCATTTTTAATTAATCTTTATATCCTCTCTTTAAATATGAGACCTAAACACTTATAGCATACGTGAGGATTTGTAAAGGAGAACACTCATTTATATCGGCTAAAAAAAGTTGGTAGAAACCATCAATTAAAACACAATGATCAAGAGAAATCAAAGACAAATATACTCTTTTGTTATTATTAATGTAATAGTAACTAAGTTTTTCTAACAATCAAATTATGTCAAAAACTAGGTATATAAAAAGTGATATGTAAAATGAGAAGATGACCAAACTCTATATTTAATAAAACTACTTGTAAAAATTTGTCATAAAATTAAACATTTTCCTACTTTCGACATGGACTCTGACTTAGTTGGCTTTCTTATGCTTAAGAAACTTATAAGGTAATATCACATAAATAGTAGACTTACGATTAACCCCTTAGGAATTAAAGGAGAACATTAACTAAATAGACCCAAAATAACTAAGGGTTAATAGATTATCATTTTCTTTCTTCTTGTTTTCAAACTAGGAAGTAAATCACCTACACTCACTTCTTTTATGACTTAGTTTCTTAAAAAAATGACATCTAATATTTTTATTAAGGAAAAAGGTATAAATTTCTCCCTAAAGTTTCTTTAAAAGTCTGACTTAATCCTTAATATTATGTATGGTATCATGCTACATTGTAATGTTTTCAAAATCGCACATGTAGCACCTTAAATCCTAAGTTAAGTTTCTGACAATTTCTAGTCACAACTAGGCAATTTTGACCCATTAAGTGTTGAAGTGATGTTAATAATTATTTATTTAAATATTGGGTAAAGGTGTGATTTTTACCTTAACATTTCACAAAATGTTTAAATAAGCCTATTTCATTATCTCTATACCACTTTTGCACCCTATGCAAGGTATAACGAGTACTATTTTAGTAACATTATTGGGAATTATTTATATCTTTGTGAAACATCAAGGAACAAATCTTTCCTTCTATATAATGATCTTGACCAATGTACACATCACCTACTTCTTGGAGATATATAAAACATTCAAAATAATAGGGTGACTGAAGACACCTTTAAACTAACACGATTTTTTTTCACTGAGAGATTGAAAAATCAGTGGTTGAAAGTAATTGATAAATTTCTATGTTTATAAGAAATTATCAATGTTAAAAACCACAAGTGCATAATGTAGCAATAGCTAGTACAGGTAACTACAAGTCAATACTATGAGGACTGTAAATACTAGTAATTACCCTTTTTCTATTATCTCACTATCGATTCAGATTTTGGATTTAATTAGAAATTAAACTAAGTAAATAAAAAAACATTTAAAATAATAATGAATGTAGAACAAGGAGAATACTAAGAAAAGTAAATATCAAATAATAGAGCCTAGGTAATGAATCTCCCTAAGATTCCTTAAATATTAACCCTTTATCATATTGTATTATTGATTATTAGACCGCGAAATTTCCTATCTTATGTTAATATGTTTCTGAAGACTAATAAAAACTAATATATCAATTGATTAACAAAAATCTTTCTAGTTAAAAACCATATGATTGCATTATTGATTTATGAATCTCATTATTAGGTTTGACACAATCTAGACTATCTCTAGGTTTGGATGCAACTCCTTCCAATTATGGTAGATCTATTCATATAAGAGGATTTCTCAATCTCAATCGTATGAAATCAAATTATACATTAACATTTTAGATATATTAGAACAAGAACAAGATGCATAATTGAATCGTAACAAATCAATCAATAAAATTGCATTGAATAAAATATCAAAACATATTGTTATCACAATCATCACACCTAGGCATTAAACAAATTTAGTTCCTATTCATAAAAAACAAAACCAAAGATAAATATGCAGGAGAACAACTAAAAAAAGAAATCATAATTGGAAATCTCCCTTTTTCTTTTAATGGATCTTCTTTCAAACCTATTGACATATTCTTCGTGCTTTCCTCATCCTTTGATCAAAATTGTTGCCTCTTTAGGTTTAAGCTCTCCTATTTTGCCTCTACTCATGTCCTTTTATAATAAAAACTAGGATTTTTGAGATATACATGGCCACTTACGTGACCACGTAAGTGATCTTGTAGCTCCAAAAACACTTAAAATCATGGCTTTACATATTTACAGAGACTTACACGGGCACGTACACAGTCGTGTAAGTCCAAGTTGCTTTAAATCTTTGTTCAAATCTTTGTTTTATGTCACTATTTCATCCAAATTCTTCTTTTTTTGGTTGAAGAAGGCAATTATCACCTACAAACACACTTGAAGTGAATTAAGTACAAAAAATACTATAAAATTATTAAATATTGAGAAAAGCACATTAAATATGGGTGTATAATTATAGTCAAATAAGCATTTATCAAACATCCCCACACTTAAACTTTTTCTTATCCTCAACCAAATCATAATCTAATTTATCAATCCTATAAATATTCATCCCTTACTAACCTCAACCTATCTATCCATACTCTAAATCATCATATCTTATTAATCAAATTAACATACAATTGGATTCAAGTTATCCTATAAGTAACCTCCATAAGTCAATATCAACAATAATCATATCAATATTTGTTTTAAAATCAAAAGCACAAATCTTTACACCCTCACTAAGGTTTCACTCAATGCACTCAAATGTTTAGGGTGAAAAGTATAAGAACTCTCAAACCAATATATAGCAGAACTCTTAACCATAAGCTTACAATATTATGATATCTCCACCATGTAAAAGTAAATTAGAAACATAAATCAAAAGGTCTTAATATAAGGTTTTAATGGGGCTTACGTAAGGTAAGATTGGGATAATAAAAGGGTGATAAATTTGAGAAAAATTTACAACAACCAAGATAACAAGAAACTTAGGGGGCATTTGGTTTGTGGGTTTGGAAATGAAGAAATAGAATAATAGTAAAATATAGTGTTTGCTTTGAGGTTTTCAATTTTAAGGGAATGGATTTATTCCAATAAATTTGGGAATCTATTAAACCCACCAAGGGGGTAGGTATCGAGTTTTCATTCCAATCTAAATTTTTATCACGTTTATTTTTTACTCTTTTATCCCCAGCCTTTGCCTTACC
>JAOTAY010021176.1:0-11143 GCA_025629805.1 Erythroxylum baracoense | reverse complement strand
AGATATGAGACCAAAAGAGGGCCCGAGATGGAACTGGAGTCAATGGGCCCATTGACATGTCTAGTCATGTGTGTGATCTATATAACCTTCGACTCCAGGTCCATCTCGAGCCCTCTTTTGGTCTCATATCTGAATCTTGCATCTTATCGAAATTTTCTGCCAGTATACACCAATGTATGTCAACTTATTGACAATGCTAGTTTTCCTGGCCTACTCGCAAGTCTTTGCCTTATTTCATCATCCTGCATATCAAACATTAGCCAAGGCTTGCCACTGCTCACACGATTCCGCAGTTTAGACTTTAGAGGTCTAACAAACCACCTTCACTAGAAGAACTCGACGCTCTCGTTGAAATAAACTGTGGGCACTCCTCCGAATGTGGTTTGCTCAACTCCTTAATCATTGGCCGCTCTCCCACGTACCATTTCCCCTCGCTGTTAGGTTTTTCCTTGCTTTTATTTGAACGCTCCTTTTCAATGCCCAAAAATTTCCCAATAAAGTATAATTGTTGAGGTAGACTTCTTCCATCAAGCTATCCTCCTCTCCTTCTCTTTCATCTTTTGTGACAATGGAATTCATTTGCTCCTTACCCGCTTTCCGTTTTAAGCATTCACGAGCAAAGTGTGGCCCCTCACAAATGAAACAACTAACATCCCGTTTTGTTTGTTTCTTTGATCTGCATTGAGAATATTCACATACCTTCTCTTTTCCTTTCCCCAAGCCATTCCGCGTCCCACTATTCTTCTTGCCCTTGTTGCTAATTCAAATCGGTGGTATCATTTGGAGATCTAACAAACCATCTGTATCATCATACAAATATAAAATTAAGAACAATACAAATTATTTAAAATATTACAGTTTCATCATATAATAAATAATAATTATATCAAAACATCAAATAATAAATAATAAATATTCTTAACTCTCAAACTATTATAATTTATGGCAAGAGTTCGTGATGAGGAAACAATCAAGTAGAAGTGAAATCTAAAACAATAACATTTACAGTTATATTATATACATAGAATTTAACATATACATCAAATATAAGTAAAATTAAATGAAGAGGAAAAATAAAATCCTAAATCTTCATTCAATTGTTTACGGGAGGATACTCGCAATAACTGCACTGACCTTAATTATCATTTGATACAAATTCCTCATTATTGAAAGGAGCTTGATCATCATCACCATTCAAATTTAATGCACCAAATAACATGTCAATGCTTTTCCATCCAAGGTTATCTTCCAAGTCATTAAAATCTACCAACCTGGTTCCTCATAAACACAATCCACCAAAAGATCAATATTATCGATGCAAATTGGATTTGTTGAACTATATGTGCTATTAAAAGTCCAAGTAAACAAAAAAATTTAATTATTAGAAAATTATAACAAACTATATCAAAATTAATAATGATAATAACATACCTTTCCCAAAGCTTTAAATTGTAATGAACGAAGACTAAGTCATTCAATCTCTTATGCTCCAATTTATTTCTTTTCTTGGAATTGATGAATTCAAATATGCTTTAGCTCCATTCACAGCCTGTTGCACTCACACATTAACTTAAAATCTAAATTGAAAACCTTTCCAATTTTGGAACACCACTTTCAAATTGATCCCACCAAGATATTGTAAAATATAAGATAACAAAAGTAGCGTTATAAACAAAATAAAATGATAATTAATTTTTAACAGGTAAGAAAAAGGAAACAGCAAATACTTGGAGAAAGTTTTGATCTTTGTCGAACAACAATTGACATTCCAAAATCCCCAGAAGAATTCTTATAAAGCTCCATTTGAAGATCTTGCATCATGTCATGGGCAATAATTATTGTAATAGTGAATAACATTCCCCTATTAACTTCATATTCTTTGTAAAATCTGGTCCAAAATAGACATTAGGATTCAAAAATACCTTAGCTACAAACAACAAAGAAGAAAGTTGCCTTTCTCATCTTTCGTTGATGACTGCAAGATACAGTGTGTACAAAGAAGGCCTATGTTTCATATTAGCCTTGAATGTTTCCTTCTCCCTCTCTATGGCATAAAAAAGTCATTATTGCCTTTTCTTCACTATCAACCAAGAGAAGCACTCTTACTAAAGGCTCACAAACTTAGATAACAAATTGGCATTGAGACAAAAATTCACTATCTTCCAGTATAATTCTAGAAACCTCCTATCCACCATTAAACCTAGCATGCTGAAATGCAACCTGCTTATCACTTGTAAACAATTGTCTTAACTATTTCTTCATCATAACAAAACACTGAAGTGATAAGAAATTCGTTGCCAATCTTGTCACAGTTGGATGACACAAATTTTTACAATTGGAAAATTCCTTTATCATTAAATTCAACACCCATGCATGGTTATAGATGAACTTGGTCACCATTTTAGCTTTTTGCATAGTCTCATCAATAATAGGAAAATACCTAAGATCTCCTATATTCTCCAATATTAGTCAATGCAATGTGTAGCACAAAGAGTCTAAGAAAATATACTTATTCTGTAACCTTCTTCCTACCCCTTTATAAGTGGAATCATTGTCAGTAATGAATTGAATAATATTTTTTATCCCTACCTCATTCATAACTTCATCAAATATATCAAATAAAGTATCAATATTCCTAATATGGCCAGATGCATCAATAGACTTCAAAAAAAAGGAACCATTTACAGAATAAACCAAAAAATTTATAATAAACTCATATCTCTTATTTGTCCAACCATCACATATGATTGAACACTCATAAGTAACCCAATCCACTCTTCTTTCTCCCAAATAACTTATACTTTTAGAAACTAAGCAACTTAAAAGTTTATCTCCATAGTCATCAATCAAAGCAGCTTTGCATATATCAAATAAAGTATCAGTATTCCTAATATGGTCAGATGCATCAATAGACTTCAAAAAAATGAAACCATTTATAGAATAAACCAAAAAATTTATAATAGGCTCATATCTCTTATTTGTTCAACCATCACATATGATTAAACACTCATAAGTAACCCAATCCACTTTTCTTTCTCCCAAATAACTTATGCTTTTAGAAACTAAGCAACTCAAAAGTTTACTTCCATAGTCATCAATCAAAGCAGCTTTGTATCCTGGATCGTAAGAGGCTATAACATCCATTATAGGCTGATAATACTAAGATTGGGAATCATTGAATGCTACACCTGTATCACACCACCTTCTAGCCATTGCCATATCTACACTGTGAGCCGCATATCTTGATTGCATAGCACTAGGGATTAAAGGTTGAGCTTTAGGAGTTGTTCGTGGTGCAAAAAATTAGTCAGTTGTTGCATCTGCCTTTTTCTTTTCCTAACATCAAATCCAGATGTAACATTGACTTATTGCTAGGCCTGGGATGGAACACTACTACTACCACTACCACCACCACTGCCACTACCACCTTCAACATTTTCACTATCATCATGAAAACTAGCAAATGAACTTCGACAACTAATTTCATAATTTAATCTCTCCCTTCTATCTTTCTTATGTTGATATTCTTCAAGCAAAGTTTTCAATTGCCACTTCACATCATGACTTAATTTTTTACGAGGTTCCACATCTCCTTTAACCCCAACTAAATGCTTCTTTAATCGAGTGATTCCTTCACCTTTCAAATGCTTAATACAAAACAAGCAAATAGTATGGTTCCTTATACTAGAGACCAATGCAGCACTAGCCCAAGCTGGATCATTGTATCTTCCTAAAGTGGTTTGATCATGGGTACTTAAACTTCCTTCCATTTAGCTGTAAAAATAAATGAATACATATATTAAAGCAAAGAACACATAATTTCAATTATTCAACATATATAATTACACAAAACATACAGAAAAATTTTCCATTTCCAAAAATCACGAAACATAAAAAATAAATTTCATTTCCAATAATTTCATTTCCAACAATTTCGAACAATTCCAATTCAGTCATTACAAAACATACATAAACAATTTCCATTTTTAACAATTTTCATTTCCATTAATTTCCAACAGTTCCATTTTTAAAAATTTTGAACAATTTCAACTCCAAGTTTCAGACATCACAAAATATACATAAACAATTTTCATTTCCAAATTTTCAACAATTTCATTTCCAACAACCAACAATTTTAACCATCACAAATTCACAATTCACAATTCACAATTTACAAAATAATGGAATATACATAAACAATTTGCATTTCCATGTTCCAACAATTTCTAACAATTTCATTTTTAACAATTTCCAACAATTTCAATTCAATCATTACAAAACACGCATAAACAATTTTCATTTCAAACAATTTTTATCACAAAACATGCATAAACAATTTCTATTTTCAATAATTTCCAACAATTTTCATCACTAAACATACATAAACAATTTCCATTTCCAATTTCCAACAATTTTATCTCTAAGAATCTCCAACAATTTCAATTCAACGATTACAAAATATACATAAACAATTTCCATTTCCAATAATTTCCATCTCCAATAATTTCCAACAATTTCATTTCTAACAATTTGCAACAATTTCGATTCAACCGTTACAAAAGCACACATAAACAAGTTCCATTTCCAATAATTTCCACCAATTCCATTTGTAACAATTTTGAACAATTCCAATTCAAATTTTCATACATCACAATACATACATAAACAATTTCTATTTCCAAATTTCCAACAACCAACAATTTCAAAATTTTCATTTCCAATAACCAACAATTTCAAGTTTTCAACCATCACAAATTCACTATTTACAATTCACAAAATAATGAAATATACATAAAATTTTATTTTTTCCAAATTTGAACAATTTCTAACAATTTTAGTATAACCATTACAAAACATACATAAATAATTTCAATTTCTAACAATTTTTATTTCTAATAATTTCCAAAAAATTTTATTTCCAATAATATCCAACAATTTTCATCACAAATCATACATAAACAACCAAATATAATGCAATTATTTTTCAAATTTCAGAGCAAAAACATATATAAACACCCAAAAAATAAAAAATCCAATTCAATGTCAGGTCGTGTTAGGATTGAATCTTAATTTATTTTAGGTCTGGTGATTCCAGGGTCATTGCGTGATTGTGACTGCTGTGGTGATGGTTGGGTTGTTGCTGTCGTGCGGTGGTGGTCGCCGAATAGTCGGAGAAGGAATGGTGGCAATAATGAAGAAGAGAGAGAGTGAGAATGTGAAAGAGAAGAAGCACAAAAGAGAAGAATGAGAGAACATCCCGGGGGGGAGGGGGTTTAAAAATTCTAAATTTTGCAGATAAGTCCTTATATTTATTAAAATTTCTAGTATTGACCGGTATATGGCCGGTATTATGAATACCACTGGTATCGATTGGTACTGGGCAAAACAGGCCAGTATTAATAACTGGTATTGGAACACCTTTTTTTGTACTGTTTTCCCTAATACCAGTCGTTATAGAACGAAATTCGTAACTATATGAAGGATTGGTACGAATAGGTTATTTATGAACTTGCATATTTAACTTATGAGAAACAAGAAAACTAAGCTAAATAGTTGTAGCTATCTTAATTATTTAATTTAGGGTTTAGTCTTTTTCACTAAGCTTGTTGCTATCATTTAATTGATATGGAATGCTACCATATTCAATCAATTGACGATAAGTTTTGATTTGAATGTGAAATTTTGAGATTTATTATAGTTATCTTAATATGTTTTGAACTAATTGCTTAAATTGTAAAAAATATTCTTTTTAGACCAATGATCAATGTTCCAATTAGATGAGATCTTTCCTTTTTATCGAAGTTAAGTGCTCTTGAATTTCTTACTTTTATATTAAGTTGATTTAATTAGATTCCTTATTAATTTTAGTTAATTAGTTAATTAATCATAAACCCCCACTTTGTTTTATTAATTGAAATTAACAAATCAGTTTTTCGTTATTTGGAGATTCGATCTGATTCTAAGACTACTACAAGAAGCTATAATCAGAATTAAGTTTGAGGGCTTCAATAACCCTATCAAAATTTTGATGTCGTTGTTGGGGAATTATTTTAGTTTCTTAGTTTCTTTGTGTTATTTTGCAATTTAATGCTAATCTCTTATCTTGTATGACTCCCTCTTCTTAAACAGGTGAATTGCAATATAATCCAGAAATTGAGAAGATAGCATGTCATTTAAGGATATAGACTAAGCAAGAAAACGGTCATTCACCTCTAGAAGTGAAAGTTGAGATAGATCTAACAATTAGAGAAGACTCCAATTTTCAAGAAGTTGAAGAAAAGTTGAAAATCCTAACACTAGAACTTTGAGGAGTTAGCAACATCAAATTTGAATCAACAATCCTTATGCATATGATTGCTAGATATTAAGGTAGATTTCAAATTGAAATATATTTTTATTTCACTTACTCCTTATTTTTTATGGTGTTGCAGGGAAAGATTTAGGCGAAAACCTGAAGAAATTTGATGTTATCTACTTTGAAATGAAGCCACAAGGCATGACATAAGAACAAATTAATCTCAAAGCCTTTTCATTCTTATTGAAAGATAAGCAAATGATTGGCTATATTATCTTTCCCTATGGCTCAATAACAACATGGAATGTGATGAAAATTTTATTTCTAAAGAATCATAAGTAACCAATATCAGAAAGGAGATATGTGGGATAAGATAATTCACCATAGAAACATTGTATGAAAATTAGAAGAGTTTTAAAGAGTTATGTGCCAGCTGTCCTCACTAGCAAATTCCTGACCAATTTTTGATTAAATACTTTTATGAAGGACTATTGCTAATGGATAGGAGTATGGTTGATGCTGCTAATGGAGGAGCTTTGGAAAATAAAACACCTAAGGTGGCCAGATAATTGATATCGACTATGGCCAAAAATTCTTAACAATTTGCGACAAGGATGGATGGAGATGTTAAGCACCTATACGAGGTAAGTAATATGAATATTGAGGATAAAATTTTGTATTTAACTACTTTAGTTTTTCAAATAGATGTAGGTCAGTTGCAATCAGCATAAGTGTGTGAAATATGTTCATTCTCTAGATATCCTACAAATATGTGCCCTATATTCCAACAAGACTTCCTTCAAAAAGCTAATGAAATAAGGGGGTTTCTTGGTCAACTTCAACAAAAAATATGACCCATATTCCAATCATTATAATCCAAGATAAAAGGATCATCCAAACTTTAGTTATGGAAATCAACGAGGTTAATAAAGATATCAACCTCACAATTTCATTTAACAACCTCAAGCCCATACATATGCTCAATCTCAATCTTTAAATTTAGGTATGTTTTTAAATGAAATTGTTAAGGCACTTACTACTAATACTCAAAATTTTTAATAGGTAATAAGAGCAATTTTTTAGAAATTAGGAAATCAGATCACTCAATTAGCCACCTCTGTTAGTAAATTGGAAGCATAAACATCAAGAAAATTGCTTTCCTAAATGGTGGTGAATCCTAAGGAGAATGTGAGTGCAATGACTTTGAGAAGTGCTTAGGAAATTCAATCTAAATCTTCCTTATCAATGGAGGTAGAAAGGTATGATAAAGGATAAAAGAAAGATGGACCTTCAACTCAATAATTAATAAAGGTAAAAGATGATTTATCTTTATTGATGTCAACTAATGCACATGTACCTCCTTTCCCTAATAGGTTGCCTAGATCAAAAGAAAAGGAACATGAAAGAGAGATCCTAGAAACCTTCAAAAAAGTGGAAATCAATATACCACTTCTAGAAGCTATCAAGTAAATTTTGAAATATGTAAAGTTTTTTTAAAGAATTATATATAAATAAAAGGAAGTTGAAGGATAAAAAGAGAATAATTTTGGGTAAGAATGTATTAGCTATGATAAATAGAAAATTACTAGAAAAATGCAAAGATCCAGTTATGTTTACACTTCTATACATTATTGAGGATAAGAAAATTGAGCGTGTCATGCTAGACTTAGGTGAATCTATTAATGTCATGCCATACTCAATTTACCAAGTTTTAAATATGAATTCTTTGCAAGACACTAATGGGATTATTTATCTAGATGATCATTCTTATGTGCATCCTATTGGTATTATTGATGATGTTTTAGTCCAAGTTAACGGTTTGGTATTCCTAGTGGATTTTTACATCTTGAAGATGGATAGAGATAGTATTGAACATTTAACTTTGATTTATTAGGATGGTCATTTATAAAGACGACCAAGACCAAAATTGATGTGGATGAGGGTACTCTTTCTATTGAGTTTGATGGAGAGATAGAAAAGTTTAATATTTTTGAAGCAATTAAGTACCCTAATGATTTTCAATCTATTTATCATATGGATATTGTGGATTCATTTGTATAAGATATTTTGAAAGAAGAAAGTGTTAATGATGAGTCGAAGTTTAATGCTAAATTGAAAGTGAGAAGGTAAGTTGAAGAAACTTATGAAGTTATAGAATCATTATCAGCCATGCTAATAGATTTGAAAACATTTAATGCTAAACTTCCTATAACTCACAAGAAAATGTTACCTTCTATTTTGCAGGTTTCAAATATAGAATTAAAGTTCTTACATAATCACCTAAAGTATGTATGTTTGCATGATGGAGAGTCATTACCTACAATCATCTCAAAAAGGCTGATTATAGGGTAAAAGGAAAAACTAGTAACACTACTTAAAAAGTATCTTTCCCATTTTCAATTGATTTTGTACTTAATTTTGCAGTATTATTTTCATAATTATCTTTTAGGTGCAAAATCAAGGATTTGGTGAAAATTGAGTCAAAATCACGGATTTGGTGAAGATTAAGGATTTGTTGGTCATTAATCTTTAGATTTGTACCAAATCAACTCCCACTTTGAAATTGAATATCTCCACTTCAATGAACCAACTCCTCAAATATGGAAAATGGGTGGTTATTCTCAAATGGATGACTATTAGGAAGTATGAATATGGAGGAGGATCTTCATATGGACAGCATGAATGATTATACTTTCGTCCAAAAATCTACACAAAATGAGAAGATATATTTCTAAGATTTTTTATTTTGCTAAGATCTTCTTTGTATTTAAATTTATAGGATTTGTTTCCCATTTTAGTCTAGGATTTTACCCTCCTCCTTTCTAATAAATAGGAGAACCTTTTACTAGTTTAGATATCTTTTTAGCCTTTTGTAATTTCCAAAATCCTTTTTTATTTTATTGTTTTTGTTTCAAGTCATGAGTGGCTAAAATATTTGTTCTAGTTAAAATTATCAAAGTTTTATTTAATAAATTTATGACAATTATTCTTCAATTGTTTTTTCTCTTCTTGAATGTTTGAATATTTTCTGTATTCTTGATATTTTATTTGGCTTAAATATTGACACCTTATTTTTATCAAATAAATACTTCTATTTAGATCTTTAAACCCATTCTTGATTATTAGATCCAAGAAAGTAGAAATCCAATGCATTCGATGAAATTTAATTATTAGAATTGCATTGGCAAAAAATATTCAATTCACCTTAAATAATTAAATTAGAGTATTATTGAGTGAAAATGGTGGCTTTTCTAATTTTTAAAGCTATTTGCAATCTAAATCCTAAAAGCTAATTTAGGACTGATTGATAAACAAGATTTATTTGTGGATCAATTCCCATCTAAATTAAAATTAAGGAAAAGCAGAGTATTAGATAGCCATTTCATTTGAGAATGAAATTTATATTTCTATTCGATGATCAATTAAATGGAATTAAAACTGAGATATATCTTGACTGGAATTTTTGTTATCTTTTTCTTCATATTATAATTTTTTCAGTTGTCTTATTTTCGATTATTAAATCATTCAATTACCAAACCCCCTTTTATTTACTATTCTAAAATTTTATATTATATAACCAGTCTCTGCGAATTTCAGCCCTGCTCCTTATTTCTACAAAATTAAAGTTTTCAATAGTAGGAAATTAGTTTTGTTGGTTTCGACACCTAACACTTATGTAGAAGCTCATAATGTAAAGATTAATCTGAAGCACTCTAGTTAACCAATTGCAAGATTAAAGGATCAAAAGCTACAATAACTTTTCCATTAGGGTGTAAGAATGATTACTTAAAGTAATCCAATCTTTGTACAGGAACAAAAGCCCTTTCCTATAGGCGTCTTCCTTTATTTTGGTCTCTACAAGACCAACAAAATTTGGCTTCTTAAAACCTAGAAGATCCTTAAATTCCATCTATTTGATAGAGCAGTTTAAGCCCCTAATGTTCTATACCAAAACCTTTATGAAGAAGAGATATCCTTTGCCCTCTTCCTTTTAGACTTTCTGTAATAACCCGTTTTCTATACTAAGAGTTAGAGCCTTAGATTATTGCATATGAGTCATATGAATTTAGCATTCATGAAATGCATTTCATTCGCATGCATATCATTAGTATACACACATGAATTATGATTTCGTACACATTGCAAAGATAGTATATGCACTCAATTGACATATTCTGGGTTATGAAAGGTTTAAAATGGTAATGATATGATTGTGTATTGTTTATGTTTTGAATTTTGGTTTGATAGATTGCAATTAGTATTTAGGAATTAATTGTTACAATTGAGAGATAGATGAATTAATATTTACATTTTCACTAGGAAAAATGTGAAGTGGCAAGACAAGTTAACCAATGGCAGTAGAAATAAGTGACACGTGGGAGTAGGATTGAGTGACAAATGGCTTAGATAATTGGGTGACAAATGGCTTAAGGAACTAAGTGATAAGTGGACTTGGTATTTAAGTGACATTTGGTAGTTTAAGAAGAGAACATGTAGTATGGTCCTTTACTTGACAAGTGTCTTAACACTCACCATACACCTATACCCCTCGACGGCCACATACATGGAAGACCATTTTCTCTTTCATTTTTTTTGCTACATATGTAACATCCTATTACTTGAATTAAGATTTAAATGGTGTTTATTAGAGATTAATGAGAAATTAGGAAGCATAATTCATACTCATGCATCATTGTATATTCACACATATGTGAATATTTATTTTGATACATTTTAAAAAAATGTACATGCATTCATTGACATTTTCCGAGTAAATTGGTTTATACATGGAAATGATGGATTTAATTAGAGTGTATTAAATGTAATTTGGCAATTTTTGTACATTTT
>JAOTAY010021175.1:0-11144 GCA_025629805.1 Erythroxylum baracoense | reverse complement strand
AAAGGGCTTGTTGTTTAGTGATGTATGCCAGGTGGGAGGTGGGGAGGATGTTGTTGCAAACGAGGTGGAGCCAAGGATGGTATTAAGGAGGAGGTCAGAATGCTTAAGATAGCATTGATAGATTCGAGGTTGATGCCAAGCGGCACCCTCAGGATAGAGGGTACGCAGGACATTGTCCCAAGGGTACTGGTGGATAAGCTGCTCGTAGTGGCAGCGAAGAATGTGAGGCAGGTCGTAATGCTCGAGGATAGTAGCAGTGGTGAAAAGGGTAGGGACAATGACATCCCGAAAATTCATTTCCAGGATGTCATGAAGGCGGGCATAGGTGTAGAAATGACGGATAAATTTGTCATTTCCCTGATCCCTTGGGCGAACTAATCCTGTGAGCTGAGAATTATGATTTGGCGGACGAAAGGATTATTATGTGGGGTTAAGGGAAAGGGACGCTCCTTAAGGATCAGACTAGCGTCGATCTTCTTAGCTAAGGCAGTATATGCAGGATCAGCTAGCTAAGAAGAAGGAGCTAAGGAGTGTGATGGATGGGAGGATTAAGTGGAGTAAGAGGAAAGGGGGAAATCGAATGAAGAGGTAGAAGATCGGTGGGAAGCATTCTTGGTTCGAGGCATTTTCCTATAGAAAACAAGAAAAATAAACACAAGGATTAAACAAATTCACTAAAACATCAAAATCTGGAACTTCACCGCGGCGAAAACTGTGTGTCTCATGCCGCGATGAAACAGGTCTATCGCCACGGCGAAGCATGCCAGTCTTCCACGCCCCGGCGAAACAAGCGATTTCGCCGTGGCGAACTAACCCTAATCGACAGAAACATAAAAGAAGGGAAACAAAATGAAAAAGAGGATACTTGCGAAGAAGGGTGGGAAGGAAACGAGCACAAACAATACGCGAGGACTGGTGGAAGGAAGAGTGACACAACGAAAAGAGATCACTTGGTAGCTTGGATTTGTTGCAGCATACTTGGAATGTAATAGATGAAAGTGAGAGGGAAAGAAGGGGTCAGTAGGTGTACGAGGAGGGAGAGGTGAAATGAAGAAAAAGACAAAGGGCATATGAAAGATCAGAAGAACATTAAGGGTAAAAGAGGAATTTCACAAGGAAATTTTCACGCAGAAAGGTCTTTCGCCGTGGCGAAGGCATTCGCTGTGGCAAAAGAATTAAGTCACGCCGCGGCAAGGCTGCATACCATTGTTAACCGTGGTGAAAAAGTGATTCACGTCGCAGCGAAGGTGCTTGAGAGGCGTTATGCCGCGACGACTGATAGGCTCATCGCGGCGAAATAATCTATTCACGCCGCAGCAAAAGTACTATGCCACGGCATAGATTTCCCGAAGCACAAAAAGATCAGTATTAAAATAGAGCATTAAAATCATCATCATTGAAATACCCAATCAATCCATACAAGATAACATAATCAGTTTCTAATGAGAGAAAGAAACAACAAAAAAATAAAAAAATGCTTAACCTGAGTCGTCGATATCGATGTCGCCTCCGAACTAGCATCGAAAGCTTAGTCTTCTATAAGTTTCCCAAGAAAAGGCTTTATCACCATAAAAATTATTCCTAGCCGAAGTACAATGCCTCCCTTCTTTCTGCCTAACCCACTGCTACTATCCTATCTCCCAAGTTCCTCTCTACTACTCCTTGATGTGATGAATAATGTTTGTGTACACAATCACTGTTCACATCTCCTTTTTCTGCAAACTCTCTTCTATTCTCTTCTCTAGCTACGCTACTGTTTTTTATGTGATGATTAAACTTCTTGGACCATGATACTATTCACTCTTCTTTTAAACCTCCGCTGCTTCTGTTTGCTATCGTTTTTCTTGGCTAACTTGTTCGTGTGTTACCATTTTTCTCCTTGTTTCCCACTTTGCTAGTGCGTTTTGGTCTCTCCCTACATTCTACTTACGTTATCATTTCTTGTCCATCATGCACTACGTTTTGGTGTGCATATATTATTGGCATGTTTTCTCATCTACTGCCGTTTTCTTTATGCTTCCCACCTGCTACACGTTGTCGTTTTCGTGATCCTTGGCTATGCATTTTATTGTTGGCTTTCTCCTCATGCGTTTTCATTTTCTTCCTTCCTATGTTATGTCGTGTTCTCCTTCAGCTACTATTGCTTTTTTCTTCATTTTTCCAGCAAGCACTTTTAATTCTTCTTCTTTGTATTTTGATTTTTTTTCTTCTTCTTGCTCCATGAAGATAGGTGAAATTTAATCTTCAAAAAATGACCCAAATGTAGTGCTTTCGACTCACTTTAACTTCTTTGCTTCCAAATTATACCTAAAATTATATATGAATTAAATTAAGTATCTTAAGCATTGTTGTATCATTAATTGTTAAGTGTAAATTATTACATGTATCAATAATTAAACACATATCATCACACATTGTCAAAAGACAATAAGACTGATATGAATGTGTTAGTCAAATAAGGCTCAAAATCTCACCAGCATTGTCTACCACTAGTCATTACTCTTTTAAAGATAATGCACATCGACCAATCATAAGGGTAAAAGTACATGCTAAAGTTGCTATAAAATTCTCTAATCAATTCACACTTTAATCATGATTATATAATCCTAGAATCAACAAAAAAGAGAAAAAAATTGTTTTTATTCTTTTTCTCATTTTGATTGAAAACTTAAAACAAGCAAGAAACAAACGAACAAAGAACACACATACAAATAAAAAGTAAAGCAGAAATATAAAGAAAAGAAAGTTCCTTCTCTTGAGTTGCTTCCCAAGAAGCGCCTTGGTTTAGTGTCTTCCCTATCCTCAGACTCTCAATCTCGACTGAGTTCATACACTCTAGAAAGATCTCAAATGTCTCTTTGCCTTTTTCTTCCTTATTTAATTCCTCCAATCTGCTATGTAAAGACGAAGAGTCATTCTAAACAATAAAATCGAACTCAGTACTTACCTCCGAGCTAAAAGATATGTCTTTTCCTACTTCGAGCTCCTCCTCTACTTCTTCTTTATAAGCAACTCCTTGAGTAATGCTATCAAATTTCTCAAGCTCCTCATCACTCTGTAAGGTTTCTGCACTAATGTCCATTGGGTATACCTCGGGTTGATACAACTGCACCTCTTCTATTTATGATTCTAAGTAGTCGATCCTCATTGCCAGCTCACCCATTTGGCTTGCCATGTTTTGGTTTCTAGAGGTTATGTGCCTCATTTCCTACTGGAACTATTGTAACTGCTATTGTAGGCTTTGTTGAAATTAGATATTGTTAACAATCACAACATTGATCAATTCTTTCAGAGATGTACCTGAGTTTTGACACGAAGCTTTTGGTCCACGTGAGAATTGTTGTGTGTCCTGCAAACTATCATAGAAGTAATTATAATGATTAACCCATCCATAACAAAAGTTAGGTTGATCAGTCCAAACATTGTTATAGGATTAAGAATATGAGTTATAAAAGAAATTACTTCCGTCTTTATTAAAAAAAATTTCAACAAACACGAAACAAGAAAAAAGAAAAAATCATGAAATAACTGAAAAGAAATCAATTACAAACAAATATATACAAAACACTAATTAAATCACAACAAAAATAAAACACCGCCCTCCCTGACAACGATGCCAAAATTGAAAGTGAGTCGTAACACTAGTCAAAATAAAATAACTAGACTACTACTGTAGTAGTGGTGAGTCTAGGTCAATCCTATAGAGAGTGTGTGAAAAGTTGTTGAAATGAAATTAATCGGTGTTTAGGAAAAAAGGGGTTTTGGATTTAGAAAATAAAATGAAACTGGGCTAACAAAAACATATTAAAGAAAACATACGAAAATGATAAAAATGGGGAATTCGATAGGGACCTGGTTCTTAGGTTCAATCTCGGCCTACACCCTAATTAAGCATATTTCATGGATTTTTTGTTTTTAAACATCTCTTAGCAACTATTAATCGTGGGTTAATAATTAACCCAAGTTATTCCTTAGGTTTTGTTTAATCAAGATACGATCGTTAATTAAACCTAACCACAGAATAACCTACGATACGATCTCTAAATTTAATTAGGCAGTAGCATCACGAATTAGGAAAATCGATTAATCAAGGCAACAACCATATACGATGCGTCATTTAACCTAGGTCATGTTATCCTTATTGATTACGAATCATTAGTTGCTACATATGAATTTCAATATAACAATTACAGATTATATCGAAATTCTAGCAATGGGTTTGCAAATGAACGATTGAATGAACACATTAAAATCATTGTTTCACAATACCTAATAGATTCATACATAAATAACCGAACAATAATGAAAATCTGATTATCCATACACAAAACCCAAATCAATTAACCTAGGATAATACAATCAATTTCTAATGAGAGAAAGAAACAACAAAAATGGTGAAATACACTTAACCTGGGTCATCGGCGTCGATGTCACCTCCAAATCGGTGTTGGGAACTTAGCCTTCCATAGGTCTCTCCAAAGAAAATGCTTCAGCCCCACTCAAATGACCCTACTCAAAGCCACCTAGGTTATTTCTTCTCTGCGCCTCCAAGCTCTCTTCTGTTTCACGCTACTCACAATTCTCTCCTTACTATTCACTAATGTGACAAATAAACATTATTTCCACTACTCTTGTATACCTGTGTTTAAAACCTACAGCCTTCTCGTTTGAATGCATACATTGCATGCGTTCATATAGACGTTAACTGCGTGAAATGTAGATGTGAGATGTCTATGTTTTGGTCTTCTTAACTCTCCTCTTTGTGCTATCATTTCATGCTTATTGTTGCCGCTGTTTTGGTGATTTATCCCTGTAGCTACCATTTTCTTCTCACCTCGGTGCCTTATGTATTATCCATTAATTAAATTAATACCTTGCATAGCCATGTAAATCCATGCAAAATCCATACAGCCCGTGTTCTTCTTCTTTATGTTTCCATCTTTCTTGTCTTTTAATTTTCTTGTTCTTTCTCCATGAAGACAATTAAAAATTAATCTTTAAAAAATGGACAAGATATAGAGCTTTTGACTCACTTTAACTTCTTTGATTTCAAAATGTGCCTAAAATCACGTATGAGTCAAAGTGAATATTTTAAGCAATTTAATGTCAATAATTACTAAGTGTTATGGAATAATTAAACAATCAATTAAGCATATATCACCAATCTACTTCTAACTTCTTCACTCTTAATAGGTCCGTTATGAGTTTACTTGAGAGTTTATGAATAATTCAATTCTTCCAATAAAATATATTCGGATTGTGGGGATTTAGAGGGTGCTGCAGTTCTAAATAGCTAAGACTAATAGGGAATTGCCAGCTATTCCTATTGATGAAAGAGTCTAGCTTAGTATAGAAGGAGAAGTTGATTGAATTCCTAAGCATGCTTTAGAATTAAATAAGTGAACTTTGACTTGACTAGTTATCGAACCAAAGAGATATTAACTTTCCATTGCCAATATGTGCAAGATATATCATCTTAGACTAGGTTCTTTAAGTGAAGTAGTTGGTTAAGGAAGTAACAGTTTATTACACTCTTGCTTATTTCCCATATACTTCTGCCTTTAAGAAAGTAGGAATGTATCTGCTTAATTCATAGAGATTTCCTATCTGCAAGTATCCACCATAGTCTTTTAAGAATGAGAGTTTGGTTGGTAAGTTTAACTAAAGAAATACTTAGACCTCCCTCTTCTTTTGGACCTGATAAATTTGACCATTTAACTTTAGCTTTTCCCTTTACACCATTTGAATGATTCCATAAGGAATCCTTGAAAATTCTTTCTATTATCCTGATAACATTCTTAAAGAGAAAATGTGTGAAATCCAAAAAATATGTAGTGAGTTGAACGCAAATGCGATGAGCTAGAATTTCCCTACAAAAGATAAAAACTTATTCATCTAGGAGTTGATTCTTCTTTGGATTTTCTCTATAATTGGACTGCAATCGAGGAAGGTAAGTCTCTTGGTTAAAACAGGAAGTTCTAGGTATAGTAAAGGTGGTGATTTCACTACCATTCTAGTGATTAAAGCAATTTGAGAATCTATAAAAGAAGCTCCCTTTGAGATTATGAGCTGACTTTTATTAAAGTTAATCTACAATTTAGAGAAAACATTGAATTTATCAAGAGCCTTTATGTAGCTTTGGATCAACTCCAATTTGACACTACAAAAAAAGAAGCAAGTCATTTGAAAAAGATAGGTTAGTTAACCCAACTTTCTTGCATTTCAAATTGTATTTGAATTTTGGATTAGTAACCACTTCATGCTTGATTATGGAGTTAAGCATTTCAATACATAGGATGAAAAGGTAAGGGGAAAGAGGATCCCCCTACCTAAGTCCTTTTACAGCCTTCAAAAAATTGATGGGGCTCCCATTGATCAAAACTAAGTAGCTAGCAATGGAGATGCACTCTTTAATCCAGTTGTTGAATACTACTAGAAACCCATATACCAATATCATCTTCCATAAGAAATTCCAACTAACACTATCAAAGGCTTTATGAAAGTCAACTTTAATAATGCAATTGGGATTTTAGTTAGCTCTTAAATAGCATTTAAGCAGCTCTTGCATAATTAATGTGTTATCTTCGATTTGATTATTACAAATGAAGGCTTGATTATCATTGATGGGTGGAGTGATTGCCTTCTTCAATCTTGTTGCAAATATCTTAGAAATAATTTTGTAGATAAAATTTATATATGTAATGGGCCTAAAATCACTAAAGCAGGAGAGGTTAGTTCCTTTTAGGATCAAGCATATGAAAGTTTTCTTAGTTTATTGGAGTAGCTAATGTGGAGAAGATTTATTTCACTACATTTTTTTAAAAAGGACTATTATGTCCCAAGAATTTTGGTAGAAGTATTTATTTGGTCCATCTAGACCAGGAGCTTTCATTCCATCCATCTTGAAAATAGCTTCCTTAATCTCCTTGTCATCAATAGATTTAATTAATATGTAAAAATCCACCTAGTTTATTCTCTTCGAATCATGAGGTGAAAGGGCATAGGATTATCTAGATTTCTGGGAGTTCATTTTTGGCTATCATTAAAGCTTTATCAGTGGAGCCCCTTAAGGAGTATAAGATCTTAAGCTCCTTTTTTATTTCCTTCAGCTTTTGTACGTAGATGAATTGCTTGATTCCCCTAAAGAAGCATTCGACTCCCTTCTTGCAAGCATTATTGAATCCTTATTTACTAGAAAAAAATTATTAATCTAAAGGGAAACTTCTTAGTAGAAATTTAAAATAGATTCTCAATCTTGATTGGAGTGTTATCCAAGAAGAGAGGATCTTAGAATATTGCATTGTTGTTAGGGAATTAGGCTAGCCATCTTGTATTAACTAGAGCTCGATCAAGTTTCTTTTTGATGAACCAACTTGAACATTGTTTACTGGACCAAATAAACTTATGTGTTGAGTATTTTAGATTTATAACCCCCAAATCTTCCACACATTGCTTGAAATCTTCAGAATAATTCTTAAGATTGCAGTTATCTTGAGCCTCAGAACTATATAGCATTAAGTTGAAGTCGCCATATATTAATGAAGTCAAGTCAATATATTTGCTAAAGTTTATAAGATTGTTTAACAGGTTTTCCCTTTGGAATCCGAAGTTACTTGCGTTAATGAAAGAAGTAATAATACAAAGTTTCTATTGCAAATAGGATATTATTAGATGAATGACTTGATCAGTAGAGATAAGAAGTTCCACTTGAATGTCATCAGCTTTGTAACATATGGTGATTTTTCCATATGCATGATTTGAGTGATTCTTTGTTGGAGTTATGTAAATATAGTGCCCTGAAAAGCAAGTGTATTTACATATGACTTAATTTTCCTCCAGCTACTTTTATAATGAAAAATATTTATTATTAATAGAACAAAAGAGTTTGGTTTTATTTGTATGAGCATTATATATCTAGTCATAACGTACCAAGATTCTTTTATAATTAATATACATATACATGGAGATGTATAGGAAATATGTATATTATGAGAATCTAAATTAGTTGATTCACAGTTGAATAATCAATTTGGTCACTTGATTATGGTTTAGACTGTAGTGTTACAATTTATCTTCGTTTAAGTAAAAGTGCTTACTTCAAGGGAATGATGAGTTTCATATCATGATAGTGGTTGAGTATCGATAATAAAATATACTTCAAGGGAACATGATTTCTGTTTTTTGTCTAATAAAATATAACTATTCCTTATATTTTGAAAATGTTGTTTCAATATATGAGAATAAGGATTTTATTTGTAATATGATAATTAAACAGAGATTGTTCTTTATAGAACCTATGATAAGCTCACTAAACAACATAGTATTAATAAAACCAAGACAATCCAATGACTCAAGCATTAATTCAAAATATCTCTTGCATTTAAGAATGGGTCATATCAATCAGAAAAGACTTGATAGGTTAGTGAAGGATAGGGTCCTTGCAGGCCTGGATAATGATCCATTACCTACCTGTGAATCTTGTATTGAACGAAAAATGACCAAAGCCTCATTTCTTTCCAAAGGAAACAGATCTGAATCCACGTTGGACCTGGTACACACCGATGTGTGTGGGCCCATGAACATACAAACTAGAGGAGGATATGAATACTTTATAACCTTTATAGATGATTACTCTAAACATGGCTATTTGTATTTGATGCACAAAAAGAGTGAGTCCTTTGAAAGGTTCAAAGAATTCAAAGCTGAAGCTGAGAAGCAGCTACACAAGCCATTAAAACAACTTTGATCGGATCAAGGTGCTGAGCACTTATCTGGAGAGTTCCAACAATTCCTAACTGACAATGGAATTGTTTCCAACTTGTTAGCTCCCAGAACACCTCAAAAAAATGGTGTAGCTGAGAGGAGGAATAAGACTTTATTGGAAATGGTAAGATCATTGATGTCCTACACTAGCCTTTCATAATCGTACTGGGGATATATCATACAAACGGTAACTTATCTTCTTAACTTTGCTGCTTCAAAATCAGTGCCTAAAACACCTAGGGAGTTGTGGACTGGACGAGTGCCTTCATTGAGGCACTTGAGCACTTAGGGTTGCCCAACCCATGTTCTAAGGCCTGAATCCACAAAGATGGAACCAAGGTCAAAAGTATGTTTATTTGTAGGATATCCCAAGGGTACATAAGGGTACTATTTTTACAGTCCTCAGGACAAGAAGGTATTTATGTCAACAATTGCGACCTTCTTGGAGGAAGAATTTGTGAGAAATCACAAAGGAAGAAGTGAAGTAGTACGAAAGGAGTTAGCTATTTCATCTAAACCAAGAGTTGATTTGGATATAGCAGAACAAGATGTCAAAATGTATTCAAGAGTTGAATCAGAAGAGCAGCCTGAACATCAAGTCGTGCTTGGACGTAGTGGGAGGGTTGTGAGACAACCAAACAGGTATCTAGGTCTAAGAGAAGGCATAATTGCTATCTCAGACTAAGAAGAAATGGATACCATTACTTATACACAGGTTATTAATGATATTGATTTAAAAAAATGACTCAAGGCGATGGAATTAGAAATAGATTCCAAGTACACCAATAAAGTCTGGATCCTTGTAGATCTACCACCAAATGTACGTGTAAATGGATCTACAAAAGGAAAAGAGGATCAGATGGAAAGGTAAAGACTTTTAAAGCTAGATTGGTAGCTAAGGGTTATACTTAAAAAGAGGGTATAGACTATGAGGAGATTTTTTCTCCAGTTGCCATGCTTAAGTCCATCAGAATTCTTTTTTCCATAACAGCCTATTTTGATTATGAAATATGGAAAATGGACGTCAAGACCACATTTTTTAATGGGGATCTTGAGGAGACCATTTATATGGCCCAATCAAAAGGATTCATTGAGTCAAGTAATGAGCATAAGGTATGCAAATTGCACAGGTCCATTTATGGACTTAAGCAAGCATTTAGGTCTTAGAACATTAAGTTTAATAAGTCTATCAAAACTTATGGATTCATACAAAACCTAGATGAGCCTTATGTCTATAAAAGGGTACAAGAAGGCACGGTTACTTTCCTAATCCTGTATGTCGATGATATTTTGCTCATTAAGAATGATGTAGGAATGTTATCTACAGTTAAGGGATGGCTGAATGAACAGTTCTCAATGAAGGATTTAGGAGAGGGTAGCTATTTTCTAGGGATCAAACTTATAAGGGATCGTAAGAACAAACTAATAGCCTTGTCTCAAATAACCTACATTGAAAACATGCTTAATAAGTTTACCATGCAAGATTCCAAGAATGATTTCATACCCACTAGACATGGAATTAAACTTTCAAAGGAGCAAGCACCTAAGACCCAAGAGGAGGTCGAATGTATGCATAACATTCCATATGCTTCAGTAGTTGGAAGTTTAATGTATGCTATGCTTTGCATAAGACCAGATATCTGTTACGTAGTGGGACTGGTAAGTAGATTCCAGTCCAATCTAGGAACAGGGCATTGGACTATGGTTAAGTGCATACTAAAGTATCTTCATAGGACGAAGAACTTAATGCTTGTTTACTCTAGAAGAAACCTTATTCTGACAGGATATACAGATTCTAATTTCCCATGAGATGTTGATTCAAGGAAATCAACTTTTGGTTCTATATTTGTTTTAAGAGGTAGAGCCATAGTCTGGAGGAGCATCAAGCAATCTTGTGTTTTTTATTCGACTATAGAGGCTCAGTATGTTACTGCTTGTGAAGCAACAAAAGAAGCAATCTAACTTTGCAAGTTCTTGAATGATTTGGAGGTACTTCCTGAGGTAAAAAAGGCCATTACAATTTATTGTGATAATAGTGAGGCAGTGGCTAATTATAAAGAACCTAGGAACCATAAAGCTACCAAACACATTGAGAGAAAGAATCATCTCATAAGGGAGATAATATAACGTGGTGAGGTGAATGTGGTAAAGATTCCTACAGAGCAAAACCTTGTTGATCCATTTACAAAGACGCTGTCTCAAAAGAGTTTTGAGGGTCACATAGTAGGGATGGGAATGAGGGATATGCCAAACTTGCTTTAGGGCAAGTGGGAGATTGTTGGAGTTATGTAAATATAGTTTCTAGAAAGCAAGTGTATTTATATATAACTTAATTTTCTTCTAGTTACTTTTGTAATGAAAATATTTATTATTAATAAAAC
>JAOTAY010021174.1:0-11144 GCA_025629805.1 Erythroxylum baracoense | reverse complement strand
AAAGAAAAACTTACTCACACATATTCATCAATGTAACATAAATCATGGTCATAATATATGTTGCATTAATTAAATCCCCAAAATTAAAATAAAAAATAAATTAAGAACACCAAATGTTAAGTCTTCTCCCTCAGCTCAAGCAAAAACTTGTTTTCATGCACTAGCTGCCACGTATTTAATCTCCAACAGATGCCAACATTTCTCTCCTACCATTTGCATTTTATTCTCTAATCCACCAGCTACTTTCGATTTTTTTTATCCAACTAATTGCTTGTGTTGTTGTGAAATGAGTAACGCCTTCCTCCAGCAACTACGTAGGAGTCTCCACCAGTAGCTAGCGTCTTCTTCTCTTCACAACTGTCCTCTTCTCACGTTCTCCAGCTGCCAACTGCAGCGTTGATGGTTCTGCCACCTTGCGTCCACCAATCTCCACAGCAGCTAATGTGTAAGTGTAGAGTATTGTGAGTGGTGGAAGAGTTGTCACGTTCCTTGCAACAAGATCAACTTTATTTCATATCCCACCAGCTACAACGTGTAAGTAGAGTTAAGTGGTATGTAACGTGAGTGGAGAGGAGTGAGGGCTATGTTCTCGATCTTTCCTGGTGTAACATGAGTGTGTGAGCTGAAGATGCGTAAAATGGGATGGGGGTGGCTTGATTTTGGTGTAGTAAAATGGGGGCGTTTTTTGTTGTGTTGTGTGTGAGTGGTGGAAGGATGGAGGCTAGGTTTGTCTTCATATGTAGCTTAGGCTAGATGGAGGCTGCTTTAGCTGTAAGTGGCATGAATAAGGCTGCTGCATGTGTTTGTCGAAAATGGGAACAACTAGATGGAGGCTGCTTTTGGAGTGGAGAATGAGATGTTTCAAGGTCAATTTCGATAGTGTATAAAACATAAATGGTGATGATTTAGGAGCTTAAATTTTGTCAGTTTCTTCTTCTTTAAGTTAGCTTCAATATGAGACTTGAATCATGGGATTTTGCCATCTGAGTCAAAAGTTATGATCAAAATATTATTGAAAGGTCATTTTGGCGATCCAAAATTTGACGCAAATTTTGGGAATTTATTTCTTCTGAATTCTATCTCAGAAAAATCTACAATTTGTCCAAACAAATCCATCAATGAGTTAAGAGTTTAAGTATGAAATTTTAGAATTTTTGGCTAAACCAATCTCGAGATAAAAATCCCACAATGACTAAAGGTCAAGTCTACCAGAAACCCAAAAATAGTGCAATTCGAGTTTATTTGTTTCATTTATGCATTTTACATCAACGAACCCTGAATAATGCTAAAACATGATAAACTAGCTATAGATGAACATAAAATGAACATAAATGACTCTGAATTAAGTCCTAAAGATATATGAAAATACGAGTGTATCAAATTCCCCCACACCTAGCTCTTGCTTATCCTCAAGTAAGGAAAAGAACAGAAAGTAAAACTACGGAAAATCTAAAGAATAAAGTGTAGAAAAACAAAAACATACAAGGCGAAGAAAAGTACTTAAGTATGTAGCCTTCAAATCAAATCCCAACCATATCACGTAATTCAAGCATAATACCTAGAACTCGGTTTGCCATGATTAACACATAAAATCAATGAACTCAATTTACATGTAACAGTCGAGTGAATCTGTCACAATAGAGTTGGAAGAAATCTATTCCATATTGAAATAATAAGTCCTCTCATCGATATACACTCCAACACTTAAATTGTTTTCGCTCAAATGTGTAATTCTCAAAATTCAATCAACGAATACATTCTCCTATATGCTTGCTTGTCAATTTAGACAACACTATTAAAGTGCACATATACTATAAACAAATCAAAAGGTCTTTAACATGGTTGTAATAGGGCTTGGCTAAAGGTGAGGTAAAAGAAAGATAAGAAAAGGCTAAAGAAAAGGAAGTCAAGCTATACAGAATATCATAGAACTCATGTACATGTATGCATCCAGGCACATAATTCTACAATTTGAACACAAACAACTCCATTTGTTTTCATTCCAATCGAACTTCCCATAGATAAGTACATAATTCGAAACACTTGGGAAACACTTTTTTTTATCAAGGCAGAAACGCTTTCTCTTTTCTTAATTATGCTTTTGTTCTTTCCGTGTCTTCCCATTAATTCCGAGTTGTGTTCACAGCCAAACATTCATATTAACACCACATCATCATATATCAACCAAATCACTTATTCAACATAGCCAAATGGATGCTCTACTAACCTTGGCCATAGGGTATAGAGTATAAAAATATGAGATCAAGGCTAAGTTAATAATGTATAAAGCAAAGAAAAGGATAAAAGCTTAAAGGGGCTTTCTAATGGAAATCATACTTTAGGTTGGCTATTTAAGTTCAAGTAGTTTAACCTAGATGTCTTTATCATATTCATGCAAGCATGCTAAATCAAGATATTAAGCAAGTTCTAGAGAATTATACCATTAAAAGAACGCACAAAGCAAAGAATAATGTTGAAGGCACAAGAGCTCAAATAGGTCATCTATTAAGTCAATACAACATAGTTTCAAGATCACTCTACTATCCAGAAAGCTTAAGTTTTACATGAAAACCGATTCATCAAGTTTATGCATTCATCGTTATTAACCAAATCTCATACTTAATACTCGAACTCGTTCAACGGTTGAGGATCCTAAAGAAAACTAAAATGCTTAAGAAGCAAGAAAAACAGAAAATATTTTTGTAATTTTCGAAAAAAATTTCAAATTTTATGGTTTTTTTCATGCAAAACATGCAGCTAAAGTGAAAAAGTTCTCAAGTTCAAGCAACAGCAAGAAGGAGGTACGACAAATTTCCCCTCCATATATAGCCTAAATCTGAACCTAGATTACCCTAAAATTCGAATATTTTAACCTAGAAACAAACTAAAATCTTCCCCCTACCCCATAAACACAACATTGTCCTCAATGTTATAGTAAATGCAAGAAGGAAGATTCACACCAAATCTGAAAAACAAAAAAAAAATTTGAAACCTAGAAAAAAAAAGAAAAATCAAAATGAAAAAGAAGGGATAGAAGAAATCAAATATGATTTATCTCTAATGGGTTGCCTCCCATTAAGCGCTTTTGGTTATAGTCATTAGCTCGACATTGTATGCGCATCATTCTCTATAGTTCGACATATACACAGCCACTTTCTTCATCTGAATGTCCTTGAAACCTTCATAAAAAGGCTTTAATCGATGGCTGTTAACTTTGAAGCTTCAGTTGCTACCTATGTCACAAATCTCAACAGAGCCATGTGGAAATACATTAGCAACAACAAAAGGACCATGCCATCAAGAATGTAACTTACCAGGAAAGAGCTTGATACACGATTAGAAGAGAAGAACTTTCTGACCCTCCGCAAATTCTTTGCTTCCAACCATTCGGTCATGGTATCCTTTTTCCCTTTCATTCGCAATCCGTTTGTTCTCATATGCATCATTTCGTAACTCCTGGACTTTTTACAGTTGTAACTTGCGATGAAATCTAGCTTGTCATAATCCAAGTTTCACTGTTTAATGGCCCAAAATGCACAATGTTCAAGCTCTACAGGAAGATGGAAATTCTTTCCATAAACCATCCTAAAAGGTGACATGCCTATAGGCGATTTATATGTAGTGCAATAAGCCCACAATGCATCACCTAATTGAAGATTCCAATCTTTCCGATTAGGTTGCACATTCTTCTCAAGTATAGATTTGATTTCATGGTTTGACAATTCCGCTTGACAACTCGTCTGTGGATGGTAGGTGATTGAAGTTCGGTGGACGACGTGGAACTTTTTCAACAGAGCCTCGGAAGATCGGTTACAAAAGTGGGATCCTCGGTCACTAATGATAGCCTTGGGAATGCCATACCTGTCACAAATGTTAGACTTCACAAAATTGATGACAACTTTAGCATCATTAGATTTGGTCGCTAATGCCTCGACCCACTTAGATACATAGTCGACTGCAAGAAGGATGTATAAATTGTAGTTAGATAAAGGAAAAGGACCCATAAAATCAATGCCCTAAACATCAAAGACCTCATCGAATAATAAGAAAGTTTGCAATATTTCATTCTTACGAGTAATATTTCCTACCTTATGGCATCAATCATATGTCTTGCAAAATTCAAATGCATCTTTGAACAATGAAGGCCAAAAGAATCCACTATCAAATACCTTATATGCTGTGCGTTGGCACTAAAGTGGCCACCACAAGAATAAGTGTGACAGAAAGTTAAAAGAGAACGAAACTCATCTTGATGCACACAATGCCTAATCACTAGATCTGAACAAATTTTCCTTCAGTATGGATTATCCCAAAAGTAAAATCTAGATTCAACGCAAACTTTATCGCGTTAGGCTTTTGTCATACCTGCGAGCAGCTCGTGGGTAACTAGAAAATTAACTAAATCAACATACCACGGCTGCAACGAGGAGGAAGTCAGCACAAACAACTTTTCATCAGGAAATTTGATAAGAATAGATCCAGCCTTGGCATCATTGTTGCGTAATCTACTCAAGTGATCAGCAACAAGGTTCTTGGCACCTTTTTTGTCCCTAATTTTGAGATCAAACTCTTGTAGAAGCAAAATCCAACTGATAAGCCTCAGTTTGGTCTCTTTTTTCTACATGAGGTACCTAAGGGCTACATGATATGAAAAAACAATAACCTTAGTACCCAATAAATATGACCAAAACTTTTCTAAAGAAAACACAATAGCAAATAACTCTTTTTTGTCATACGGTTGTTAAATTGTGTGG
Source organism: Erythroxylum baracoense (assembly GCA_025629805.1). Classification (NCBI taxonomy): domain Eukaryota; kingdom Viridiplantae; phylum Streptophyta; class Magnoliopsida; order Malpighiales; family Erythroxylaceae; genus Erythroxylum; species Erythroxylum baracoense. The sequence continues at coordinate 6,390 of JAOTAY010021174.1, read as the reverse complement.
CATCGAGAGTGCGAGAAGCATAGGCAATGACGTGCAAAAGTCACCCCTCTCACTATCCAAGGACTGCTCCCACAGTAAAGTCACTTGCATCGCACATAATCTCAAAATGAAGCTCCCACAATTTGGTGGTCAGATGATAGGAGTAGAAGTGAGGCTTGTTTCAGAGTTTCGAATGCCCATTTACATGCATCGTCGAAAGCAAATTCAACATCCTTTGCCAAAAGCTTGCAAAAGGGTGTAGCAATCTTCAAAAAATCCTTGATGAAGCATCGATAAAATCCTGCATAAAAAAGGAAAGAACGAACATCCCTCACACATGAGGGGTAAGGAAAAGACAAAATAATACCAGTTTTTGCTTTATCAACCTCTAAACCACATGAAGAAACCACATGCCCTAAATCAATTCCTTGTTCAACCATAAAATGACACTTCTCATAATTTAGAACAAGGTTTGTTTCCATACATCTTTTCATCACTAAAGATAGATTTTTAAGACAATGATCAAATGAATCACCATAAACAGAAAAATCATCCATAAATACCTCGATAATTCGTTCAATATAATCTGAAAAGATACTCATCATGCTTAGCTGAAAAGTCACACGAGCATTGCATAAACCAAAGGGCATCCTTCTATATGCAAATGTGCTAAAAGGGCATATGAAAGTAGTCTTTTCTTGATCCTTGGGATTGATCACAATCTAATTGTATCCATTATAACCATCAAGGAAACAATAAAAAGACTTACCTGCTAGTCGCTCCAACGTCTGGCCTATAAACGGCAAAGGGAAGTGATCTTTACGTATAGCCGTATTCATCTTCCTATAATCCACACACATGCACCATCCAATTTGTACCCTTTGAGGTATAAGCTCATTATCTTTGTTCTTCACTGTAGTGATCCCAGTCATCATCGGAACTATGTGGATAGGCACCATCCATCGACTATCAGTGATCAAATAAATAACAACTACATCCAAAAGCTTAAGTAACTCGGATTTTACCACCTCCATCATAGGTGGATTGAGGCAACACTGCATCTCCCTTATTGGATTTGAATTTTCCTCCAATAGTATACGATGCACACACATCGAAGGATTATTACCTTTAATATCGGCCAACGTTGATCCTATGACTGTCTTATGTTCGCAAAGAACATTCAACAATTGTTCCTCCTGCTCAGGTGCATGCATAACAGATGGAAAAAGTTTCTTATGCGATACACGAAGATCAATGAAAGCCACCTCATAAGGAATAGGAAAAGTACATGTAAAGCAAAAATAGAATCAATGACTTTTGGAAGCAAGCACAATGCACGCATATCATCATCATAATCACCACTATAAGTCACGACATTCTAATTACCAAAACCATGCCAAAGATTCAAGTCTAGATCATTATTGAATTCTAACTCAAAGTGATCATATACAAGCTCATCAATATCATCTAGACAATTAATCGAGTAAACATGATCAAGTGGATATCGGAGAGCATTATTAATATTGAATTCAACCAATCATCTCTTATACATATGGAAAGTAGATCATGTTCACAATCAATCTTGGTTCTAGCAGTTTTTAGAAAAGAACTACTAAACAAAATAGGTGTACTCTTGCGTGAAGTGTCTATATCCATGTGAAATACATAAAAGTCACAAGGAATCAACAAAGTGCCTATTTTAACCAAAACTTCTTCTACCAAGCCAAGCAGATAAACAAAGGAACGATCCACTAACAGTATAACCACACTCGTCACATGCAAACGCTCCAGACTTAGGGTGTCATACACATGTTTAGGCATCACACTAATGGATGCGCCTAAATCACACAAAGCTCTCTTAAATGAGGTGTTACCTATTATGAACGGAATAGCAAATGCATCGGGGTATTTCTACTTGCATGGGATATTTGGTTTCATCAAAGCAGAAATGGCCTTGCCTATGTTCACCGTCTCATTACCTTTCAATCGATAGGTGTGGTTGGTCATACAAAGTTCTTCTAAGAACTTCGCGTACTTTGGGACTTGGTGAATTGAATCAAGAAGTGGAATATTGATCTCTACCTTCTTGAAAAATCGAAGATATCCTTCTCTTTCTCCTCTTGCTTAGCCTTCAAACTACTGGAACTAAAAGGAAATGGAGGCATCAGCTGAAAATGAAAATAAACAGGTTTAGAATTTACCATTGGCACCCTGTCACAAGCTTCAGTTGGGCCAAGAATCAAAGGAACTGAAACTGACTTGTTCCTGGAATTTTCAATCAGCTTCTATCCATAATGTTGTGAAGAATCAGGTTCTGTTCGGCCCCCGAAAGTTTTAGCTTCATTTTGATTAGCAAGGGACAGAGAAACAGAATCTGTTTTAGTGTTAGGAACCACTGCCATAGGCTATTTAACTTTATCATAGTGTGTCTCAAGCTCCTCTTCCTTGTCCAAGGCAATCCCCTTCTTTTTTCTCTCAACGAGACCTCTTCTGCTGCGAAGCTCAACAGCTTGGATAGATTCCTTGGGATGCAAGGCTTGAGAGGGTAGCCTGCCACTATTTTGTGCCTCTAGTCTACTCAAGATTTTGGATACTAACATCTATTTTCTGATGGAAAGACAAGAAGTTTTGCTGCATTGCAACAGTGTTAGTACCATATTTTTTATAAGTTCCTTCAAATCAGAAATTTCAGAATTAGAAGAAGAAGAACAAGGAACCGAATTCTGAGGATTTGCCCTTGAGGAATAATCTAATTTTGCTGGAAAACAGGGGGTATTGGTGCTTTACCTTCATTGTTCATCAGTTGTTGTGGGTTTCCATAGTGCAAATTTAGATGGTCGCGCCACCTAAGATTGTATGTCGACAAGAATGGATCATATTTGCGTTGTGGATTGGCGTTGAACCCTCCAATGATTGTATGGGCATATTCCGTCGAGTTGTCCTCCATTGTAGGACACAAATCTGAAGTGTGTCCATTAAGTGAACAAATGTCGCATATCTTAACTTGCGGTGCACTACCACTCATCATAACACACATTAGCAAGTTAGTTCATCAACTTTATTTTCTAATGGAACACTATTTACTTCGCTGATGTATTTCGCGTGGAATTCCCCTCGTGTGCTAAACTATTTAGAATTTGCTGCCATGTTTGAAATCAAGTAGTGGGCAGCATCAGGCATCTTGTCCACCAAAGCCCCTCCATTTGCAGCATCAATGATACTTGTATGTTGGGGTATCAATCCCTCGTAGAAATATTGAATAAGAAGCTGATCGGGAATTTGGTGATGAGGACATTGTAAGCACAACTTCTCAAACCTTTCCCAATACTTGAAGAATGTCTCACCATGCATTCCATAAATTTCCTTCCGAATATTCGCAGCTCGTAAAGCGGGGAAGTATTTCTCCAAGAACATGCGCTTCAAATTGTTCCATTGTGTCACTGAACCAGGGGGGATTGAAAACAACCACTCCTTGACCGAACTCTTCAATGAGAAAGGAAAGGCTTTCAGTTTAACCAAATTCTCATAAACCTTTACGGTTTCATCCTATTGCATACCATGTGAAACGCCTTGAAGTGAGCATGTGGATCTTCTCCTGCAAGACCATTAAAACAAGGCAACAAATGTACAAAACCATATTTTAATTCAAAATTTGCTTGCTCTACATTGATACTCAGAGGCTGGTTGTCAAGGTTAGGAGTAGCAAGCTCCTTCAAAGTTCTCTGCGGATTGATTGCCATGTTCACGAAATTTATTTGTGAATGATCCGACTGTTTGAAAAGATGTGCAAAACTTGGAAGTTCTTCTTCCTTCACCTTGTACAAAATGTACGGATCAAGGAGGAAAGATCACGGAAGGGTGTGATTGATGAAGAATGATTGCTCGTCGTAAAATTTCTCAATTAGTTCATCCAAAAGTTCTTTCTCAGAGCTGTTGGACATGTAACCTACAAAACAAACACAAAAATACTGAAAACAAGCTAGAAAACACATTAGCAAACTGTTAGAAAGATCCCCGTCAACGACACCAAAATTTGAAAAGATTTTGTTACTCTCGCAAATTAATCCTACACGAATTACAAAGAGTATATGGGAGTAGGGATCGTTCCCTCAAAGATTTGATAATAGAATGCTAACAATCTTCAAACTTGTCAACTAAATTTCAATCAACGAAAGTAGACACAAAACAGAAACGAAACAAAAATCTAAAATCTAAAATTCAATCTAACCTAACTAATTCAGTATCGAATGCAAGCTACTACTAAACCAGAGAATAGAAATAGCTAACGAAAAATAGAAATCAAAAGATAATCTGACGCAAAAGAATTAGAATTGATACAAGCAAGACCCAACGAAATCAATTAAACTAAACTCAAACAAATGCACAAAAATAAGTAAATTAGGGGGGGTTTGATCTCAGAAATTTAGAATTTAAAGAACATAAACTTAAAGAAATGCTAAATCACAGTTTGGTAAAAATCAGATTTGAAAGATTAGGATAAAAACAGAATTACAGAAATCTCAATTACAAAGGATTTCGCCAACGAAACCAATTAATTCCTTCATCGGACTCTAGGAATTATTTGAGTGCTGTGTGAGCAGAATCAAGGATCACTGTAACATCCTATTACCTTTGGGAGGTTAGAATAGTAAATATGAATGATTAATGAGAGCTTAGAAATGCATTTTTCATGCACAATATGACATACACATATAAGTGAATAGTGAAATGTTACACATTTAAATGACTGTACATGCATTCAATGACATTATGGGTATAATTGTTTATATTTGTGAGTATATTAGGAAATGTGGTTTTTATATGTTGAAAATTGACTTAGGGAGTGTATAAATTGATTTAGAATTTTTGGAATTTTTGGAGAAATTTCTGGAAATTGTTGGGCATTTTTTAAACTAGGAAAATTTGCCAAGTGGCAAAATAATTGTGAAACGGTAGTAGAAATTACTGTCAAATGGCAATGGAAATTTTGATAATGACTTTAGGATTTATTGACAAGCACCATTGAAAATTGGGGAACAATTGGAGTAGGAATTGAAATTGATGGGACTAGTTAAATGAAAGAACCAATCAAATGCTTAGGAATGGAAATGTGGCAAGTGACAAATATCACTTGCCAAACAATGCCTTAAGTCCACTAACCTATCTTTTTGGTTTTGTATTTCTCGAAACTTCTCTTAAAAAGGGGTTATTGGGGTATTTTAGATCTCTCCATCATTTTCGTAACTCCTCCTCTCTTCCTCTCTTCTTCTTAATTTTCGATTCTTCAAAAATCCATTCATGTTAAACCCAACCCTCTCATCTTGCATTCTACTGTTTCATCTTGCCTTTTTTTTTCCATTCTCACCAAAAAAACCAAAACCTTTCAACCTCAAGATGATGATGATCGTGGGATGTTAATGAAGTTAGGGATTTTTGAGTTTCTTGAAGATTTTGAAGAATTGGAAGCTAAATCAAGTAAGTATCTTGTCAAATATCATGGGTTTTGGTTAAATGAAGCATTTGTGATGATATTTAGAGGTTAATCTGATGAAATGGTGTTTTGGGTATGTGGGTGTCCTGAATGGTAAAGAGTGTAATTTTCTTGCTTTTATTGATGTGCTATAAAACTTGTGGAGGTTGAATGATCATGATAAGGAGTTTTGTATATGCTAGAATGTTGGTGAAGGAATGAACATATATATATATACATATGTATATATTGATGTTTGTTTCATATAAATGTTAAATAATGGGTTAGGAGTTGTTTATGGATGATTGATGTTGTATATGATGAATAAGAAACTGTGAGTTATGCTACACATGTTTTAAAGATGAATTGGTTGTGAAATGAATGTTTTAATGAGAATTGGAAGTTGATGAGTATAGAAATGCGTCCATAACCTGTTTTTTTTAATGGTTGAGTGTAGAAATGAGTTGAAATGGAGTTGAAAATGAAGAGTAGATGGAGTAGAAAAGGATGATCTTTGTACAAATATGTTAGGTGTAAAAATCTGGAAAAACTTCAAGATGATGGATTGGAAAATGTTCACTGCATATGCTTCAGTTTTTTAGCCATAACTTCTCCTAGAGTTGTTAAATTGAGATGATTCTTCATTTTGATTAAACTAGAGACATATGGCTACATTTTTTATGAAGACATCGAATTTAAATTCGGTCTTTAAGAGTCTCAAAATTTGAAATCAAATTAAGAACTTAGTGCAGCAAAATTTGTGGATGAATGTAAATGTTATGTTTTGCTTTGAATGTACGACAATGTGATATACCTTGTGTGTTTATGATCAAGTTGGGAAATATGAAATGTGTATGTACGATTTTGAGTTGAAATTGGGTATAGTTGAAGAAGTTATCCATTTGAGATGATGAATCAAAAGAGTTGAGAATTGGGAGTGA
>JAOTAY010021173.1:0-11144 GCA_025629805.1 Erythroxylum baracoense | reverse complement strand
CATTCATTCATTTATCACATTTTCATACACTTTCATACACCATTTACACTAACCCATGATATTTAAAGCATAACTTAGTTTAGCTTCAAATCTTCAAAAATTTCACTTAGCCCTAGCTCTTCATACAACCCACGTCCATCATCCTTCAAGATGGTAGGGTTGGGTTTTTTGTGAGAAGTGAAAGAGAGAGCAAGATGATAGTAACAAATGGAAGGAGAGAGCAAGGTGTACGTTGATAATGGTTGGGTGAGTAAAAACTTGTGAAAAAAGATAGAAGAGAAGGGATGGAGAAGAAGAGTCATGAAAGTGAGAAGAGGAGCAAGAAAGAAAACAATAAAATGGTTTTCCAAGATTAAAACCATTGTGGGCCAGGCATTATTTGGCAAGGGACACATGTCACTTGCCACATGTCCTATCTTTATTGGTTTGGATTAAGCTCTTTCATTAACTAGTCCAATCAATTCCAATTCCTACTCCAATTGTCTCCAAATTTTCATTGACACTCTTCAATAAATACCAAAGTCATTTATCAAAATTTCCATTGTCATTAGACAGTAAATTCTAGTACCATTTATCAATTATCTTACCACTTGGCATTTTTTCTAGTCCAAAATTACCCAAATTTTTAGAAATTTTCTAAAATTCACTAAAAATTCTAAATCAGTACATATACTCTCCAAATCAATTTTTAACCCGTAAAAACCACAATTCTCAATAGAATCACATTTATAACTCAATTATACCCTAAAATGTCAATGAATGCATGTACAATCATTTTAGTGTGCAAAAATCAATATTCACATATGTGTATGTTAAAATTATACAGGAGCATGAAATGCATTTTTTTCTAATCTCTCAGTGCTATTTCTCAATTATAGAAATATACAGTTCTAACCTTTAGTATGAAAACGGGATATTACATATATACTCTATGATAGTGGAGTGTTACAATTTTTGGTATCAGAGCATGGTTTGACATCCATAGGGATATATAAGAGCATTTAGACATGATGTATATTGAGAGACTCATATAGTGGTCATAATTATTTTTGTTATAGGTTATCCGCTATAGGTGATCAAATAGGACAATCAACTGACCTAGAGTTTGTAGGAGATAATATAGAGTCTCTAGTACCTGAGTTTCATCAAATGCCTCTGAGAATTCCTGAGAGGAATGAGAGGAGATATGATAAGTTTAAAAAGCAGGCTATTTAGCTAGAAGGTTGGTTAGAGAGAACTGAAAGAGTATTTAATCATATGGACTGCGAGTCTGACGAGAATTTTGACTATGTGGTCTCGCTATTTCAAGGTCTAACATATCAGTAATGGAAGACTGTTCTCGGTAGTACCACTAGATCTTGTAGTTTGACCTAGGAAGATTTTCTGAAGGTGTTTAAAGAAAATTATATGCCCCAGATCTACCTAGGTAGGAAGATGAAGGAGTTTATGAATCTGAAATAGGGCAATCTCACTATAGCTAAGTATGAGGTCCAATTTAATGAGTTGATGGGGTATGTTACTGCATTGATACCTACTGAGGAGGACAAATGTAGATAGTTTGAAGATAGGCTGAATATAAAGATAAGGACGAGGTTAACTATTATAAATTTGAGCAGTTTTATTAAGTTGAGAGCTGCCTCAATCTATATAGAACAATTGCTGAAAGATGGACAAGAAGAATAAAGACAGGGGTTTATAATGAAGAGATAGGGTGAGTCCCAAGCTGAATCTGGAAGGAGATTCAGCAAATGCCAGAATAGATCATTTTGATCACAGTCAAGATCAAGATAGTCGAGATTCAGACTGAGAGGTGATTTTGTATAAGCTGGTAGTGGTAGAGGTCAAGTATTAGGAGGGCAGTCATATCAGATGCCTAATTGTTAACACTGTTGAAAGAAACATGGTAGGGAATGTTGGAAGTTATCAAGAGCTTGTTTTTATTGTGGCTCTTTTGAGTACTAAATTAGAGACTGTCCTGAGACTTTGGGACGATAGTATGGAATTAGAAGATGGTCAGTACTGAGACAATTATCGAGTAGAGTAGAGCCAGTGGAGCAAGTCAGAGAGGTAGAGGTAGAGGCAGAACTCATTCAGTAGGGCAAAGTCTCAGGACTGAGGTATGAAGTAATCAACTGTAATCTCTAGCCATGATCTATGCCATCCCTAGACAGGAGGCACATAACTCTCTAGATGTTGTTGCAGGTGTGTTGAATGTCTTTAATTTTGATGCATTTGCATTAGTAGATCCAGGATCTATATATTCATTCATCACACCGCATCTGGCATCTAAACTACATTTTGACAAAGAGATGTTGAAATGTGACCAAGAGGTGAGTACACAGGTACGTAGTATTACAGTGATTGGAGAGGTGTGTAAGGGGTAAATCATTCAGCTTGATAAGGCAGAGTTGAAAGCTAATTTGATAGTATTGCAGTTGAAAGAGATAGATCTTATTTTAGGTATGGACTGGCTTACTGCACATAGGGCTATGATGAACTACTACACTAAGGAACTAATTATTAAATCTACCACTCAGTCGAAAGTAACATTTTAAAGAGCTGGTCAAGTAATGCCAGCCAAATTGATTTCCTCAATGAGTACTTTACAATTGATTCAAGGTGGATGTGAGGCTTACTTAGCTTATGTGAATGATACCCGGAATGAATAAACCATTCAGTACATTCCTATTGTTAAGGATTTTCTAGATGTGTTCCCTACTAAATTATCAGGTATACCCCTAAAAAGGGAAGTAAAGTTTACCATTGACCTTATTCTAGGTACTGCTCCTATATTTATTCCTACATATAGGATGGCACCTATGGAACTAAAGGAGCTTAAGGCTTAGTTGCAGGACTTGTTGGAAAAGGGGGGCCCCAGTCTTATTTGTGAGAAAGAAAGATGGAACTATAAGATTATGTATTAATTATAGACAATTGAATTAGGTGACAGTGAAGAATAAGTATTCGTTACTGAGAATAGATGATTTGCTTAATGATTTGAGGTTAAGGTATTATCATTTAAAGATAACTTTGAGTTTGTGGTGATGTCGTTTAGTTTAACAAATGCCCCAACTACTTTTATGGCTTTGATGAGCAAGGTATTCCAACCTTATTTAGATCGCTTTGTCATTGTGTTCATTGATGATATTTTATGTATTCAAAAAGCAGAGAGGAACATTCCGAGCACTTGAGGTTAGTCCTATAGATAATGAAAGAAAAGCAATTGTATGTCAAGTTTAGTAAGTGTTGAATTTTGGCTGGATCAAGTAGTATTCTTGGGTCATATAGTATCTAGACAGGGTATACAGGTAGAATTAAGGAAAGTTAAAGTGGTAATAAAGTGGGAAGTTTTGAGAAATATGTCAGATATCCGGAGTTTTCTTAGATTAACTGGATACTATCGAAGGTTTATTGAGGAGTTTTCACTGATCTTAGATTTGAAAATTTTTTTAAGGAAGAATGTATCATTTAGATGGACTGATGAATATTAAAAGAGTTTTAAGGAGCTAAAGCATCAGTTAACTATGATACTAGTGTTAACTATTCCATCTAGATCTAGAGGTTATGCGGTATATAGTGATGCTTCATACCAGGGGTTAAGATGTGTTCTGATGTAGTAAGGTAAAGTGATTACATATGCATCAAGACAGTTAAGGTCTCACGAGTTTAATTATCTAGTACGTGATTTAGAGCTTGCTATAGTGGTATTTGCTTTGAAGATTTGGAGACATTATCTATCTGGAGAGACATTTCAGATATTCAGTGATCATAAAAGCTTGAGATATATGTTGGGCTAGAAAGGGTTGAATATAAGATAGAGATGATGGATAGAGTTGCTTAAAGACTATGATTGCATAATTGAGTATCATCCTAGTAAAGCTAATGTAGTAGCTGATGTATTAAGCAGAAAATTAGATAGCAGTGTAGCACAAGTTCAGATATTGAGGTTACCAAAACTAGTGCATTTGAGAGCATTGAATGCTGAACTGAATTTTAGGTAGAATGAAGCATTGTTGGCCATATTGAAGCTTAGACTAAAGTTACATGAAAGGATCAGAAAGACTCAAAGTAAGGATCCATAATTTGTGATGCTTAATGAGAAGTTGAAAGTGAATTCAAATTCTGAGTTTGAATTGAGAAATGATACATAGTGGTTGAAGCAGAGATTGTGTGTATCTAATGTGGATGATCTGAGGAAAGAAATTATAGAGAAAGCACATTTAGCAGCTTATGCTAAGTACCCTGGTACACCTAGCAGATAAAGACAGAGCATCAGGCTTTGGTTAGGAAGTTATAGGCATTACATATTTTGTAGTGGAAAAAGGAGTAAATTACTATGGATTTTATTATGGGTTTGCCGAGGACTCTGAGGTAACATGATGCTATATGGGTCATTGTTGATAGATTGACAAAGTTGTCCCATTTCTTACCAGTGAGAAAGAATAATACACTAGATCAATCAGCTTGGAGGTATGTGAATGAATTAGTAAGGTTACATGGGGTCCTAGTGTCTATTGTATTAGACTAAAATCTTAAATTTACTTCGAGATTTTAGGGAAGTTTACAGATAGCTTTAGGTATAAGATTAAACTTTGGTACATCATTTCATCCTCAGACAGATGGACATAGTGAGAGAATGATTAAGATTGTTGAGGATAAGCTTAGAGCTCGTGTTTTGGAGTTCCAAGGAGCATGGGACAAATATGTTGCTCTGATTGAGTTTGCTTATAATAATCATTAACATAGTAGTATCGGTATGGCACCATACGATGCATTATATGGCAGAAAGTGTCGTTCGCCTCTGTATTAGGATGAAGAGGGTCTAAGAATTGTTGAAGACCCGTAACTGATTCAAGATACTGTTGATAAAGTGAAATTGATCCGTAGTAGACTTAAAACTACACAAGACAGATAAAAGAGTTATATGGATCTACATCGGAGAGATATGGAGTATCGGGTAGGAGACAAGGTGTTTCTAAGAGTATCACCTTGGCGAGGAGTGTTGAGGTTTGGTAAAAAAGGTAAGCTCAGCCCTAGATACATTGATTCATATGAGATTGTAGAGAGAGTTGGACCATTGGCTTATAAGTTAGCACTTCCTGTTGAAATGGCACAGATTCATTATATGTTCCATGTAAGCATGCTTAGAAGATATCAGTTAGATCTGACACGTATTACTGGCTCAGGAGATTTGAAATTGCAAGTAATCAGAGTTATATTGAGGAATTGATAAAGATAGTGGAATATCAGAATAAGCAATTGAGAAACTGAGTGATCCCATTGGTTAAAGTCCTTTTGAGGAATCATTAAAGTGAAGAAGCTACATGGGAAATGGAAGAGAATATGAGGAGACAATATCCCTACCTATTTGATTAGTCAGGTAAGAATTTCGAAGATGAAATTTCTTAAGGGGGAGAATTGTAATATCCAGTTTTCGGAACATACTTAAGGTTAGGACCTTAGACCATTGTAAATGAGTTATAGCATTGGAAATTTATGAAAATTCATATTACTAGCATACATGCATGAATTATAATTTTTACACATTATAAAGATAGCATATGCACTCAATTGACGGAGTATGAAAGATTTAAAATTAACATGATGTGAATTGTGAATTGTGAATTGTGAATTGTTATATCTTGAATTTTGGTTTAATTGGATTACAATTAGCAATTTGGAATTAATTGTTATTAATTAGGAGAGTGATGAATTAATATGTAGATTTAGGCTAGGAAATGCCAACTGATAAGATAAATTGATACATGAAAAATTACATTTACTAAGCTTATAATTGAATAACATTTGGCATAATTAAATGAGTGATAAATGGACCAGTAGTTAATTGACAAATGGATTAATTATTACGTGACATATGGACGAATTAGTAGGAGACTAATGGCAACATATTAAGAGGATACATGGCTTACATGCCTTAAGACAAATGTCATTGGAAGAGGATGACATCTTGCACCTTGTTTAGCTAAGCTAAGGCAATAACGTTTCTGCTATCTTCTTCCTTGTTTCTCCACTAAAAAATTGCTTTCAACTCATCTCTTTATATTTTATTTTTATCTTTGTCAAATTGCTACTTTAAAACCATATTTTTACCCTTCACAAAATAGCCAAAGAACTAGATGATTGTTGTTTTTTGTCTTTCCCGAAAATCAACACGTTTTCACCTTGAGTTTGTGATGATTCCTGCAGGAATGGAGGGCTAGTTTAATCTGAAGTGTTGAGCTAAAATTCGAAGCTTAATACTTAAGTAGCAATTTGATCTTTATGGCATGTTTAGTAAAATGATAATGATGAGTGAATTGGGATGAAATGCATATGATGTTGATGATACAGTGTGCTGGAATATGTTGATTGGAAGTTTTTATGCATGATAATGAATGATAGTTTTTATTTTGATTTTGATGCATGAAAGACCATAATCTGTGAGCTATCAATTGAATAATTTTGAGCTATAATTGGAGATGATATTGATGAGGAATTGGAGTTTAATTAAGGTCTAATTGAGGTATAATTGATGGAAAATAAAGAAGATGTTTTGAATTTGGTGTAAACATGACAAAATCTGAAAAAATAATGAAGGAAATGGATGGGAACCTTCGAATAACCCATCCCACGATTGTTGGAAGCCATACATGATCGTGGGATAATCGTGGGATTGCATGAAAAGGAAAAAAATGTTCAGATGGCTTAACCCACGATTGTGGGAAAGGCCTTGAACATGAATCCTTCTCTTTTGAGTGATGTTTGAACCAATTAATGATAAGATACTTTCCTATGGTGTATTTGGACTTGGATGAGGTTTAAAATGAAGCTAATTTGATGTTGAATAAGTTGGTTAAATGTTTGATAAGTTGAAGTTGTTAATTGATGTCATAATTTAAGGAATGGATTGTTTGATAACAATGTATCTAAGTTGGAATGTAGGTGTGAAGATATTCCTATAAATGTAAATGTGATCCAAAGGATATGAATAATGTAGTTGTTCTGTACCACTTGCTCCTAGTAAGAAACATTTAGCTGTGCCATAGTTGTCTTACCTACACAACTGACATTGTAATTGCATGGTCTTGACTATGGATGAAGAAGCTCCTTGCATGTTGCTGAATTACTTGGTGAGGGCAGTAATCTGTGCTTACAAGGCTATCACCAAGTCAAGTGGAATCATTCCCTTTTTCTCCTTGCACCTTGTTTACTCCTTTCATTTGACTACAGATAGTTGTTACTTGCGAACTCTTCCAATAGGTCATAAGTTGCATCAGTGGTTTTTCCCATCAAATACCCTTCTGTAACTACATTTATTGTTCCCCTTGTGCTCTGGATTACACCATTGTAGAATGTTTACAAAAGAAATTCCTCGGAAGGTTGTGGTGGGGGCATCTTCTTTGTAATTCCTTAAATCTCTCCCTGGCTTCATACAACAACTCTCCATCACTTTATTGAAAGTTTTTAATCTTTTTGATGATTCTTATTGTCTTGGTCCAGGGAAAGTACTTAGCCAGGAAAGCTTGGGCTACCTACTTCCAAGTAGTGATTTGGCTTGCATTGAGTGAATTATACCATGGCTTTGCCTAATCCCTCAAGGTAAAAGAAAACAATCTGAACCTTATAGCATCATCAGACGTCCCATTAAATCTAAAGGTATCACAGATCTCTAAGAAATTTGAAAGATGGGGATTGGGATCTTCATTGGACAATCCATAAAATTGCATACTACTTTAAAGAATGTTGAGGAGTGCTGGCTTCATCTCAAAATTATTGGCTTGAATCGCTGGCCATGAACTTTTTATGGACTAAAACCTGGCCTCACAAACTTCATCAATGTCCTCTCAACTTCTCCTTGCTCTCCTTCTTCTGCCATATTCCTTTGTATTTTATCTTGACGTCTAGCTTTTCTTAGCTCTCTTTCAGGCCTTGTAATATTTGAAAACTCTTCTTCACTAAGCTCGTTAGACCTTCTGTTGTTCCTTGTGTTGATGTACTTGCAAAAGCGCAAGAAAAAGCATTAAACACTCTTAAATCAAAGTCACCTAAACTAAACAAGATGGTAAACAAAACATTCCCTGGCAACGACGCCAAGAATTTGTTGATTACAAAAGAAACTACTTGTTTTATGCTAAAAACTACAAGTATACGAGCTATTACTTGTAGTAAAAAGAATATATCATCTCACAGAGAATGTGCTTAGGCACCACTTAATTTAGGCTGTGCTTTGTTTAAGACTTAAATTAAAATAATAAACTAAAAAGTAAATTAAGGCACTGTTTGGCAATCAATGGATTGCATTAGCTATTAGCTGATTCTATTAACAGTTAGCTAACAACTAATTATATTAGTTGATATGACTAGTGGATAACATTAGCTATTTATTAAAGATGTTTGGTAAAATTAGTTGTTTAGTATTAACTATTTAAGTGAAAAATGACTTATAAGGGCATGACGTAAAAAAAAAGAATTTATATGGCTATGATTAGATATTTAAATTTACAAAAATTTAAAATTTTAACTCTAATAAAGAACCTAGAGCATTCTTAAAAATTTTTTCACCATAACATATTTTTTATTCTGAAACTTATTTCATTAATAAAAAAACTCCTAAGTTTTGTAACTAAAAAAATTACTTCATTGTAAAAAAATTTATCACTGTAAAATACATGCATTATTTTTAGTTATGCATGATTTTTAGTTTGAATTATCCATAATATCACTATAACATAATTAACATAATTCAAAAATTATGAAAGGAGGGTATAGTTAGTTTTTTACCTATTAATTTTTGGCTGATCATAAAAAAGCTCATTGCAAAAAAATTTATCACTGTAAAATACATGAATTTTTTTAGTTATGAATGCTTTTTAGTTTGAATTATCCATAATATCACTATAATATAGTTAGCATAATTCAAAAAATTATGAAAGGAGGGTATAATTAGTTTTTTAACCTATTAAGTTTTAGCTGATCATAAAAAAAGCTCCTCTTATGGAGATTTTAGATATCAACTTGTTGGGGTTAAACAAGCTAACCAATAAGCCATTCACCAAACACATCAATTGCTTTTTAAAATGGTCAAAAAGCTAACTTTTAGCCAATAAACTAAAAAACAACTTATCAGCTGTTTGTCAAACACCTCCTAAATCAAACAAACTAGCAATGAATAAATAATGTAATAATGGAAATCTACCAAGAGAATTAATCAAGTTATAATAGAGGGGAATTTATGTATCATTAATGCTAATCTAGCGATTTATGTATTTATTAGGTGTCAGTTCTAGACGATTGTAAGGTTGATTGCTCTCTTTTGAGTTATAACCATTCCCTAATTTTTAGACCCTAATCGAATTATGGACTTTTAATCTCTCAATTCACAAATTACCCACAATTCTAATTAGTTCTAAAGCTCTCTAATAAACAATCGGGTCTTGTACGGGATCTCTCTCTATGAAATTACCGACTAGATTGATTAAGTGGTCAATTAGATCACTTAACTCTCGTTAATCCGATCTAATCATTTTTATCTAGATCACCCTCTTGGCTTGTTACCAAAATATGTAAATACATTAATCAATCATAAAACCCAAATCAAGTAAAAACAATAAACTAGATTAACATTAAATATAAACAAAATCCCAAAGGAAAAGTTAGAACATCGTTAATAACTTAAAATCTATAACCATACAACGCATCTCAATCTTACACGTTAAATGAATAAAAAGGGAAATGGGGAGGAAATGAAGCTTAGGTTGGATGATTTAGGGAAGCAGTGGCGTTAGAAAATCACCTAATCTAGGAAGCTTTAGCATCAAAACCCTCCCCTTCTTCCTCCTCTTCTTTCTCTCTCTCTCTTTTTTCTCTCTCTCATTTGGGTTTCCAAATGTAGTCTGAATGGAGAGTCGTTTCTAGGGTTACACTTTTATAGTTTTTTCCAATTAAGGTAACCCTAGTGTCTTTCCAGTGTCTGAAATGTCCGAAATATCCCTCAAAAACTTGAATCTAAAAGTGAACCTGCGTTTGTTTGCATACAAGCCATGATCGTGGCCCGTAGTGTACGATCGTGGCTAGTTTGTCTACTCTCTGTCACAATCATGGAAGATTCTCCATAATCATGGCCCTTTGCTTGATCTTCTGTCATAATCGAGGCATATTTGCCATGATCGTGTGCCTATGTTGGTGATTCTGTCACGATCGTGGGACTGCATTTTAGTTTGAGTCTCCTCTGAAACTCTTCCAAATGCTTTGAAACACTAATAAACTCATCAAGGCACCTCATATATATATATATAATTAAAGCTTAAAAACATGTCCTCCCCGAAAGAACACTTAAAGCACAAATATTTATTAACTAACACAATTCTTATCCTAAACACACACTAAGCAATCAAATTAATCACTAAACACACATCAAATTACCTACAAAAATACATTGCATTCTACACCTATCAGATATGCATGTGTGTTTCTATGTTGGTTTGTTTCTAGCTTGGTTTAAGTATTCAATCAAAATGAGAGAGAAAATAAAACAAACGAACAAACATTTGCTTATTTGGTATTGCTTCTAGGACTATATAGTCACGAGTAGAGAATGAATTGACTAAAGAATTTCATAGCAACTTTAGCTTGTACTTTTACTTTTATGATTGGTCAAGATGTATTATCTTTAGAAGAGTAATGACTAGTGGCAGACAAAGCCAGTGAGATTTTGAGCCTTAATAGACTGACACATTGTAACATCCCATTACCTTTGGGAGGTTAGAATAGTAAATATGAGTGATTAATGAGAGCTTAGAAATGCATTTTTCCTGCTCATGCATAATATGGCATACGCATACAAGTGAATAGTGAAATGTTGCATATTTAAAATGACCGTATATGTATTCATTGAAATTATCCGTATAATTGTTTATAAATATGAATATATTGGGAAATGTGATTTTTATATGTTGAAAATTGATTTGGGAAGTGTATAAATTGATTTAGAATTTTTTGAATTTTTGGAGAAATTTCTAGAAATTGTTGGGCATTTCTAAATTAGGAAAATTTACCGAGTGGCAAAATAATTGATAAATGGTAGTAGAATTTATTGTCTAATGGCAGTGAAAATTTTTATAAATGACTTTGAGATTTAATAACTT
>JAOTAY010021172.1:0-11144 GCA_025629805.1 Erythroxylum baracoense | reverse complement strand
TCAAGGGAATGATGAGTTTCAAATCATGATAGTAGTTGACTATCAGTAATGGCACTATTAAATGAATCTAGAATCGCTTATGTTTTTAAACAATAAAGTAGGCCATTACTTTAATCTTAAAATATACACCTTAGCATTCGTTTATTAGGAACCACAATCTTGATAAGTGGTGAACTCATGTACGTTTCGTTATAATTCTTGATATGATCGGAATGGATTTTACAGGGTATCAATCCAGTGTCCGCATGTTGGAATTATTAATTGAAACATACATCAGGGAACAATCACTCAAATAAAGAGTTTATAGTGATATCATCACTTCTAGATGTTTTACGAAAATTGGTGATTAAACTGGTGCTAGTAGTTTGATGGACTAGCTACTTATCAAGTCTTAACACCAAGATTAGATCATGCGTGTTAATCACCAATTAAAGTGAAACAGGAGATCTAGAAGGAAAACTTAACATAAGGGAAAAATGGTAATTTTACCCTTTATTGCGTGGATGGCTATAATATGGTTCATAATAGAGTTTGTGATTAGATATCGAATTAATAAATTTGAAACACGTTTTCTCATAATTTTAAGTAATTCAAGAGTTTAACCAATTGACTTTAGTGGAATGACATTTGGTTAATAAGTCAGAATTAATTATAATGAGATTAAATAAATTTCGGGCTTATTGGAGCTTGAATTATTTAAGTCCAATTAGATTCTCCACTTGGCTTCTAGGAAGGTTACCAAGGAAAGTAAGAAAAATAAACGAAGGTTACCAGAAAAAAATGAGACAGAAAGGAGAGAAATAGACGAATTGGGGCCAATAAGACCAGAATAATTTAATTAAAAGTTAATTAAATTAGGTCTTAAGCCTATAATTAAATGTTGGGCTTACATTAATTAATTGTTAATTATAAGCCCAAAGGAACATTTAATATTGGACTAGTTTTTGATTTAATTAATTAGATTAATTAAATTAAAAATATATATGAAAAGCAAAACCGAATTCTACAAAGATGTAGGATTCGGTCATACTTATTATAATTACAACAATGAACTTAGACATTAAAAAAGATAATGTCCAAGTGTTATAGTGAAAGAGACACACACATTGATTTTAGTATTTTTATTCCTAAATGAATGTGTGGCTTTTAGTCTTCCCACTCTCTCCCCCAAAAAAGTCCAAGTGTTGGAGTTGTAAAGACAATTCATTTAGCTTTGATACTAAATTAATGGTGCAAAAATTTTGGCTCTCAACTCTCTCCCAAACTTTCGGCCATAGAAATAAAGGCTCTCCATTTTGTTTTTCTTATCCTTTCCCATCATAAGATCTTGTTAACTAAGTTTTCCAAGGAGAAGAGGTGGTAGATCGGATTGGTTGAGGACATAACAGCGAGGAGTCAGTAATATTATGATCTTGTTCTTATTATATTTATTTTTTATTGCCGTATCATATATGGATTAAAAGCATGTTGATTTGGTGTTTACGCTTACGCTATATTTTGATTTTGGAAAAAGTTTTTGAAATATACCATTTAGCCAAACCAAACATGTTTTTGTTTTCAATCTAACAAAAACATGCAAAAAAAATTAACATCATGTAAGAACACCTTAAAAACTAATGTTAAAGATCCCTAAAGCTACTAAATTGGAACAAAAACACTTAAATTATTGGTTTGCCTCCCAATAAACACTTCTTTATAATTATTTTAACTAGTCTTCTAATTCAATTCTAAACCATATGCTCATAGCCTCCAAATATATTATATGTAATAGGATAGGGCCGTCCATCTTCTCTTTTTCTTATGTATCATACAAGTCTTTAATGGATCATGTCTAATTATTTCTTGTAAAACATGAGAAATTTTAGCATCAATCATAATTATAAAGATATAAGTATCATATTTCTTAAGGGGATGTTTCATGGCTCTATATATCTTAAAATCTACTTTATCATCTTCTATATTTAGAATTAATTTTCCATCATGGAAAAGTCATCCTAAGATTAAGGAAACCACTACATCATCTATGATATTCATAATCAAAAAATAAAAAATGATGAATTTATCCACCTTAACTAAGAAAACCTTCTATAATGTCCCTAGGAAACTTAATTAACTTATCAACTAATTAAAAGCTCACCTTAGTTAGTTTAAGTTACCTAATCCTAACTTTTCAGATAGGTCATATGACATCAAATTAATACTATCTCTTAAGTTCATTAGTGTACTTTCAATTGAAAAACTACCCAAATATCATGAAATAGTAAAACACCATAGATTTTGAATTTCTAGGGTAGCTGGTCTTACAAGATGTTAGAATACCCCTCATTTAAAGTAACCATTAGTTTTTTCTCATTAAAAAGAGGTCCTTTACGAAAATGACATATTTTGGCATCTATGAAAGAACTTCAACATAAGGAATGTTAATATGTAAATGTTTAAAAGGTTACAAAAGCTTACCAAATTAATTCTCTTTTATTTCATTCTCAAGTCCACTTAGGTATGGAATTCTAGGTTTGTACTCTTTGAGAACTTTCTAAGTTGGTTCCTCCTCTTTTTATTTCTCAGTTTTTAGCTCCTTTCCATTCCTTAAAGTCACCACATCACTTGCTCCCTTCGATTTTAGTTTTGCTAGGAAATGTACCTAGTTACCTTTTAGATATAAGCTTAGAAAGTTTTCCAATCTAATTTTTCAAGAAGTGGATGGAGGCTTTTTGATGTTTAAGAGATGCTTTTATAATTTAGAAGTGAATCTTGGATGAGTAATGAATTTTATCATAAGCCAATCTAGACTTTCTTTTTTTTTCTTACTATTATTGTTGTTAAAATTTGGGTTAAGCTTGATTATTTCATAAGAAGTTAGGATGGTTTCTCCCCCTCAAATTGTAAGTATTACTATAGGGATTATTTTAAGGTTAGTCCCCTATAAAATCAACCTACTTCACTTATTGTCCCATACTGTTAGGTGCCTAAAATTCATGGTTGAAGTGTCCACCACCATAAATGTCACAACTCATCACTTATGCCATTTGAGTTGCCAAACTCATACAATCATTCTTCTTGCTTAAATCTTCTAATTTTTCCAATAATGTTGTCACCAATTCAACATATGAACACCATTTGATTTTATCTTTGTCCTTCATTTCCCCTAATAATAGTTATTCATCGTTATAGTTTCAATTAGCTCTTGCAATTTCAGGAGTTTTAAAGCTGGTAGTCCCATCCAAATAGGCATCAATCAATTACTTGGATGGATAACTTAATCCATTATAGAATGTTTGCATTTATAATCCAAAATCAAATACATGGACTCCATCTTTCTCTCCCAAGTATCGTAAAACATCACACTCTTTAATTTTTGAAATGAAAATATATGATACATGAGTTTTTGTGTTTGTGTTGGTAGAAAATAGCTGGTAATTTTTTTTTTCACAAGGTCAATCTTAGTGTTAATAGATTTATGAGGTAAATATTTCAACCACGATTTAGCTTAGTCCCTCAATGTAAAAGGGACCAACCTTAACTGAATGGCATCCTTTGAAACACCATTACTATTAAAAGTACTACATTTCTCT
Source organism: Erythroxylum baracoense (assembly GCA_025629805.1). Classification (NCBI taxonomy): domain Eukaryota; kingdom Viridiplantae; phylum Streptophyta; class Magnoliopsida; order Malpighiales; family Erythroxylaceae; genus Erythroxylum; species Erythroxylum baracoense. The sequence goes on along the minus strand of JAOTAY010021172.1, from coordinate 7,572 downwards.
AAAACATTAGTGATGTGTGCATTTTGATCATCACCATTAAACTACACAAGTTGTTAAACCATATAAATCATGTTAGGGTTGATCTCAAAAGTATTATGTTCCACTCTTAGCTTAGTAATTCTTTGATCTCAAAAGTTTTATAGTCCACTCTTAGCCTAGTAATACTAGATTATGTCCTCATAAGTAACAGTATAGTATAATCACCTATAGTATATCATTGTCACTATCTTGTCATTATCTACTAGTTGAAAATTTTGAGTTTTTAATTGCCTTTGAACTCTTAGATTTCTCTCCCTAATTGTAGCAAGTTAATAAAATTATGTTAATAAAACTTGAATGATATAATACTATGTTTATTAGTCTTAGTCACATATTGAAATTAACTAACATAAAAATTTTATGAAAATGATTAAATTACTAAACTAAAAAAAGAAGATAATTAGACTGGTGAAAAGAAATTAATAAGATAAACATTAAGACTTTGAGTTCACTTATATAGAATTCCAATTATTATGCAAGATTGATTATAATGGTTGAAATAATAACTAACCTAATGTATCTATGCCCTCTTTCAAGCCACGATTCAGAATTCAACCTAATCAAGCTCAATAAACATAATTAGTATATTTAGTTATCATCCTAGTTTATGAAAATTACTTTCTCTTGACGTAAAATGTTTATTCTCCTAGTATATAGATCATACCTTTTCTTTTAGTCCTTTATTAATCCCTAAGATTGAATTTATTATGATCATGCATAAATCTAATAGTTAAGCATAAAGAGTAAATTCAACTGAGTAATTAATATATTATATATTAATAAATAATTAAAGAATCAATCATAAGTTATATAAATATTCCTCATTATGGTTTTACCAACTGCACATAATAAAAATTTAAAATAAGACAATCTTAACATAAAATAGAGAAAAAGAAAGAAAGAACTAGAATAGTTATTGCAATCTCCTCCAAATCTGACTCCAAATCCCTTCTTAATGCTAAGAAGCCATAAAAATAAAACTTTAGTGGTAAAGGAGGATGTTACTGGTCTCCAAATTTCCCTTTAAAGAACTTTAATAAGATTATTTATAAGCTAGATTACATAAAAGAGTTCTAAGGTGAATAAACTTGTAATTTTGTGCATTTTTAGAATGGAAATCACAAATTTAGCATTTATTAAACTTCTAGATAATTGCATATTTTATTTTGAAACTTTACAGGTGCAAATATGAAGAGTCCACTAACGATCCCACTTCATTTCTAGTGCTAATTTGCTTCTTCATAAATAATAACACAAGTCTAGCAGGGACCTGTGTTTTAGAATTATGTTAACTTAATTCTCCATTTTTCCTCAAGTTTTAGACATCTTTGAGTTAGAACATATCTTTGATACCTTCTATAAAGTTATTCTCTATCCTGCTAGCTTCTAAATGACCCTAATATCTTTTTAATTGGACAATTATGGAGAAGGTTTCAATTAAAACTGTGATATCTCCTTTAGATCATCACTTACAAGACAAAAAAACTAAACTTAGGAAAACATCATATCATTATTTAAAACATGGTACAAAGATCCTAATTGCCACTAATTTAACCTTATAAACAGGCACGTATATAGACTTATCAAATTCCCCACACTTAATCCATTACTTATCCTAAAAAATTGATAAAAATAAACCCTAACTTACTAAACATTCCTAACTAAAACAAGAGTTAATTTCATTTTTATAGTGTAAGGTAGTGTTTAGCATATACTATAAGCCTTTAAACCCCTAGGTTTCACTAGTGGTGGAGTTATTTTATCCTAAAATTTTACTAAAATGATACCTATAAACATTAACCTACACATTTGTTAGCTTAACAATTAATAACAAAAGATATACATATTCATATCTTAGTTGAATTATAAAACGTAAACACATAATATTTCTTAAATGACCAATTATTTAAACAAAACAATATAAACACTATTATGACTCCTTTATTAAGCTTAAATACTTTAATTTAATAATTTTCTCACAAAGTATCACTTATTCATAGATAAATGTTTGGAATTTGGATAAGGTACACTCATCATCTTCTTATGAAATTGAACTTACCGTATACTTAAAAATCAACTATTCTCTAATAATTCAATAGATATATACATATATATATATATATATAATCAAATAAACTTTGAACATGATTGTAATGGTCCAAAGGATAAGAAATTAACAAAGAAGATGGAATAACATAAAATATTCATAATTAGTAAAACAAGTAAATCAAGAAATTGATAAAAGTCTCCACTAACTCTTCATACATTCTGATAAGCGGTGAGTTATTCATATTTTTAGTTTAACATTTAATGCATTTATTTGTTTATATGAATATTTTAATTAATTTTAGTACATATGTTGTTCATATTTTGTTTATGGGTCTAATTCACTCATTTAGAGCAAAAATGCATAAAATCAGACAAGTTTGGAGTAATTTGGAGTTGTTTTGATTATAAGTGCATGATATTATACATGGCCTTATTGGAGAGCTTGGAGGTTTATTGGGTATTTCCCATATAACACACTCATGTTGGCTAGGAACACACTTGTCTTAAGTAGTGAGAAGCCATATTGATATTATATGCCTGTATTTGTGCACATTTTAGCTCTAAAACATCTCGAGCATTTATATTAAGAACACAATCATTAAAACACCTATGTTGATACTTACGTATCTTATAAAATCTAAATTTTGAATTCTAAAAGTTAAGATTGAGTGATAAGGCTTAGGAAATGTAAGTAGAAATTGATTTGAAACACATGAAATAACTATGAAAAGCCCTTTAGAAAGGATTTTCCTCAATCTAGAGTGAAGTTTTCAAGGATTTTATGGATTTCAGTCATATCATCCTTGATTTTTCATCTTTCTCTTAGTTTTAATGTTTTGTTTTCTATAATTATGAGCTAAATTCCTTTTGGTATTCGGATTAAATGAACCCTGAGATAGACCTTGTATTGAATTTATATTTAATTTAACTTATTTTTTAGATTCATTGAGATTGCATTATATGTCTTGAGAAAGGTAATAGCATAATTATGGAATTTCCATGATCTAATGAACTTTAGGTTAAATTGATTAGTAAAATTATGATTGCATGAGAAGTCTTGAGGGATCAAAATTCCAGGTATCATTATTTTATTAGTTGATTCTTCATTCTTTTTCCATTTTAGTCTATTTGATTATGTTGACCTGCCCTTAGTTTATTTTCTTTTATTTTAAATATGATTTATTAATATCACCTTGATTAGTGGTTAGATAATAAGAAAAAGTCATTACTGGTATTCATATTCCTCTTGGGATCGATCTGTATATATTAGTGCTACTTACAGCTACACCATATGCTTACGATTAAAACAAATTAAACCAATCATTTATCAAGGTTTAGATGTTGTTGTCGGGGACTAGGATATTAGGAAACCTTAGCTTCTATTAGTCTATCTGTTATTTTTCTTTTTGTGTTTATTTATTTATTCTTAGAGCTCTCTATCTTGATCTTGTGTTGTAGTTAAATGGAAGGATCAAGAGAGCAATATCCTCAAGGGATTATGGTATGCTATCGATTATGGTAGTTTTGAAAGCTTAACCAAAATCTATGACATGTAGTGAATTTGATAGAGGGTAATCATCCCAATCAGTAGGCACCAGATTATATATATAGACATTCAATTTGCATGGAGAATTGGCATATCGATCCAGCTAGAGGTTATTATCATTTGAATAGAACGACCAAAAAGGCTCTTTAATTAGGTTTTTATTAACTCAAATTATTTAGAGATGCATAAAAAATGTATAACTTTGTGATAAGAGCCAAAAGATAGGTAACATTCTCACTAAGATGAAATGCCTCAAAATTTTATTTTAGTTTACAAAGTATTTGACATTTATGGCATTGACATTATGGTTCCCTTTTTGACTTCCAATGGGAATAAATACATCCTAGTTAGTTTAGATTACGTCTCTAAATGGGTTGAAGCTCATGCTTTACCCATAAAAGATGCTAGGGTTGTACTAAGATTTTTTAAATAGCTATTTTCTTAATTTAATACACCAAGATCTATTATTAGTGAAAGGGGCACTCATTTTTGTAATGTCCAATTTAAAAAGTTCTTCAAAAATATGGAGTTACACATAGAGTTTGTAGTATCTCGTCTCTCAAATTGTTGAAGGATTTAAAGTGTTAGACTACTGAGTCACATGAGTGGCTTCATATATAATGAATTTAGTACATTTATGACATGATTTTATAATTTTATTTAAAGGCATAATATGAGCATACACATATGAATTGTGAGTTACACAAATTGCACTCAATTGACATATTCCGAGGTATGAAACTAAAGTGAATGTGATATGAGATATGCATGTGCTTTTCCAATATCTTGTACTTTGGTTTACCAATGAAAAGAATTGATGGATTATAATTAGCAACTTGGAATTAATTGTCACAATTAGGAGATTGATAAATTAATATGTACATTAAGCCTTGAAAAAATGCCAAATGGCAAGACTAATTTGTTAAGTCGAGAGGACTTTACAATGAGTAATTTTGATGACAATCAAATAATAATAATGTTAGAAACAAATGAACATTTTTGACAAGTGTGTTAAGTGTGCAGACGCAAAGTACAAAACACAGATGCAGAAGGAAACACAGACACAAAGTCAATGTAGACGCAGACGTAGACGCAAATACACACAGACGTAAATACATACAGATGCAGACGCAGACGCAGACGCAAACACAACACCAACACAGACGCTGACGCAAACGCAAAGTCAAGATGCAGACGCAGACGCAGACGCAGACGCAGACGGGAAAACAAAACACAGACACTTGTACCGTAGAAATAAAAAACAACTACTTGAATGAATGTCTTGTCCTATTGATTGCAGAATGGTTCTGACTCTGAATCTGCGATAAAAAGGACAATACCTGAATAGTTGTTGAGCTTATTAATTAATTGACTAGGATGGAGAACATACTATGGTTTTGTTTGACATTTTATGTCTAATATGCCTTATCTCTTTATAACATGTAATAAGTAACACCAGCCTTAGTTATGTGTCCAGGATTAAACGAAAAAGTAAATAAACAAAAAAATATGAAAAATACCTATTTTGTTTTCTATAGCTTCAAACTAGCTTTTTGACACCGAAATTTTCAAACTTTCTCAACGACCTTACAAAAATTGATCAATTAGATGTCGTTAACATCTTTCTTAATGCATGAACTTCTTAATGAGTCAAAAAATCTAAACATTGACAACTTACATAACCAGAAACATGAGACCTTCACAACTACATATAGTAACCATATTGAGTCTCATACCTTCACAACTACATATAGTAGCCATATTGAGCCTCTTTATCACAGACTCAATGCATGCCCAGCCTACACTAATTAGGGTCTATTTTTTTCGCTGGACTTCAGTCTATTAAACCAAATCCTTTATCGGATTACTTTATTATCTTTTAACCAGATAAATTTTGATTTACTTAATCATAGGATTGTTAAAATCATAAAATCATAATTAATTAATGTTCAACTTAGGAAAATTACTAATATTCTTCCACTTGGACAATAAATAATTACAGTTCTTGTAATAAATAATAATGATAAACCAATAAAAATGATTAAGTTAAATCAATTGATTCTCAACTTCAGCCTTAAAGATCTTAAATTTCTAAAAAAATTTAGACTTTTCTTCAAGTAAGAACACATAATTATAATGGGAATAGTCATCAATGAATCTCAGAAAATATCTTGAACTGCACAAGGTAACTTTATAAGGTCCACATAAATTTGTATGTATGAGATCTAATAAACTAAAAGCATGAGTTGATCTTTTTTCTTTATTTTGGTTAACTTACTCTTGTAACAGTTAACACATGTTTTCAGATCATCAAAATCTAAAGTTGTGATAATGTTTTCCTTAATCAATCTTTCAACTCTATCTGTGTAAATGTGGTTGAGTCTTTTATGCCTACGACCTATCCTTTATCAGGGGTCTCTTTCTAGTAACTTTTTCAGTAATATACAAAGAAACATGCATCTCATGAGGGGAAAGACACATTCTATATAAACCATATGACAAGAAGGCATTAACAATATGTTTTGCATTGAAGGATAACTGTAAAACATAAGCATCAATGACAAAATTATAACCTTCTTTTTCTAAAACTGATACAGAGATTAAATTCCGCCTAAAAGACGATATAGAAAATGAGTCATGTAAAACAATAACAAACCCTATATCAAAGTTTAAACATACATCTCTTATAAGCATTACATTCACTTCTTTATTATTGCCCACCATTAATTTTTCCTCTTCTTTATTTGACTTTTTTTTACTTATGAATTCATGCATTGCAGAGGCAACGTGATTAAAATCTCCCCTATCTTGCCACCTAGAACTTGACGTGGCTATAACAAGATTAGAGGGACCATGAGAGTAAATGTAATAAATGTATATGAGAAAGACGAAGAGTAAATGTGGCTATAACTGCACTTTTAGCTACGCTTATCAAATCGTTGCTAAAAGAGACGTAATCGATAGGCTAATGTGTTGCAGTGCTAGTTGTGATCATTGACCACCCATTCGGAGTGCAGGTGTCCAATTAACTTGTTCACAACAAAATTCATTCTTTCAAGGTGGATGAGTATGATTGTTTTGTATTAAGCATTTTATCTGAGCTTGGGAAGGTTTGCTCGAAATGACCTGAATTTAGATTGAATTCAATAAATTTTGTTAAAGTTAATTAAGTTTTGGATTGAGTTTTAATTTTATTTTTCAAATTACGAATTTTGAAGTTCGGACAACTCAAGATTAACTCATTCTAAAATATGATATTTATAAAAAATAAGGTCATTTTTACCTTTTTAAAATTAAGAGATATATTTAATTAGGCATAATTAAGATCCAAGTCTCTTCCTACTCATTACCATTTACGAAACACCTAATCAGGTCCCTTATTAATTTGTTCCAATTAATAACATTAACTTTGACTTAAAATATTTCTTATAATGTAAAAACAAAGAACAAAAGGTGGCTAAGACATTCACTAAGCTATTGATAGTAACAAAATGTAGTTATTAGTTATTACACGAGAGTGGAAATACATATTTTTTTAATGGAAAACGACACCGTAGAAATTAGATGAAATTGGATTGAGTAGGGACCATAAGAGGCTTAAAACCATGACGAAGAGTTGCATCCCAAACTTTGTCAATGTTGGTCATCGAGTAGTTGGAGGAGGAGCTACATTCATTTTCCTTCCAACCTTCCAAGGCATGCACTATTCCAGCTACACGCCATGCACTCATCACTCTTCTTGGCAGCCAGTTCTGACCATTTTGTTTTTTTTCATCAAAACACAGCTAAACACAAACCATATACGTTTGTGTTAATCATATGCTTACCTCACATGAGTCCACATTTTCCAGGTTGGATGGCGCTACCATGGCTGGTGTGGTGTGATAAAAGCAGTCATTGCGTGATTTCTTTGGTGGGAATTGCGAGAAAGGAACAAA
>JAOTAY010021171.1:0-11147 GCA_025629805.1 Erythroxylum baracoense | reverse complement strand
TATTATTTATTAAAATGATGAAATTGTATTATTGTAATATTTTAAATACTTTGTATTATTCTTAATTTTATATTTGTATGATAATGATTGTCTTTTTTTATATTAATTGTGGCCATTATTTATATGTGAAATATATATAAATTATTGTTGTTTTATATTAATTGTGATTATTATTTATTATTATGATTTTTGAAAGTAGGGTTGATGTAAACAGTAAAGTAGTAAAGTATACAGTACAATTGTATAATATACCAATGGATTATTTTGCAAATTTTAAAAATTTTAGGGATTATTTCATAAAGTTAAAAAATTATTCGAAACTGTATCCGGTACTGACGGGTATCGGTATAGTACCATACTAAAACTTAATCCGGTACAGTATTCGCAACTTTTCTTTCTACAGTAACCCTCTTTCTACTTATCAATTTCTGCAGTGACACTACACTTTCTTTCAACCTCCGATTGTTCACTCGCAGATCCAAATATGCAACTGCGTTTGGAAATTGCTATAAATAAGTACTTATCCCTACCGCATCGCAGATCCAAATACAGCCTAAATTATTAAAAGACCTTATTTGTTAATGGCCTGTAAGAATTTATTGTATTTTTTAGAGATGTTAATGAGTCGGGTCGGGTCGGGCCACTATGGTGGTCCATGGCTCGGCAGCCCTGACCAAAGGCTGACAGTCCCGTGGCCTGACGAACCACGGCCTAGCTCGTCATTTGTTTTTTAAAAAAAAACTTTCAAAACAACGTCGTTTTAGAAGTAATGACTAGGTCGACTCATGGTCTGTTCGACCTTGGCCTGTAACCTTCACGAATCAACTATGGTCAGCCTGTGACCCCATCAACCTGACCAAGAACGGTCCGAACCTATAGACCAGGCTCTTTTTGCCATTTATATATTTTTTGGAGAGAGAAACTTGACAATAATAAGTTGGTAAATTGAATTGAACATTCCGAAAAAAAAAAAAGGAAAGCGACGCAAATCCTGACTAGAAATAGGAGAACTCAGCTTCTTCCATTACATAACCTTTGACTGAAAGGAAGGTGGAGGCCATTTTGGTCAATCCGAAACCTAACTAATCACATTAGGGACCAACTACCCCAACCAGACCTGTTTTTGTCTTTTCGACTCTGTATAATCCGCCAACAGCTGTTACCTCCTCCTGTGAACAACTCTCTTCTATGTTTCTACATCTAAATATATGTGAACACACTCTGTTCGCGTTCATATTTCATGCGCACAACAAAAGCGGCAAGGGAGTAAGAGTGTGAGACAGAGAAAGGAGATGGCAAGTTCAGGAGTTACATTGGAGGATGTGCCTTCCGTTGATTTAATGACAGAAGTCCTCCGCCGCTTCAGGTGTTCCTCCAAGCCTGACAAACGTCTTGTTCTCATCGGTAATCTACTCTTTTACTCTCTGTTTTATTAGATTATATGTTGCATGCTCTTTTAGTCATTATGAGTTTGTTGCTTCGGTTCCGTTGCATTTTTCTTTTGGGAAGAAAAGTTGTCCTTCGTTTTCTTGAACTATACGGTGTTCAGAAATGGAACCCGTCTCTGCTTCTGCAGAATTTACTGTTTAGTTGTATAGTCAAAGTCCCCCACACGTAAGGCGTGCAAATTTCCAGCTTTTTGTTTGTGGGAATTTTTCCGTTTGATTTTATTTGGGATCACGAGTTTCGGGGAGCAAAATGTCTTAGTCTCGCATTCAATAAGTAATGTTACTTTCCGCATTTTGGAAAAAGAAAATATCAGAACAAAGGAAAAAAGATGTGAAAATGTTGAATTGGAATCATTAGAACATGAGCCTACGGAAGCAATTTCAAGTATCCATAATTACCGATGGGTGCGGAATGTGCGTTGAATTGCATAATTTTCACGAATTCATGTGAAAAACACGAATTTCAGCCTGACTAGTTTTTGGGGTTAGGATGATGGAGTTTAGTCTTCAGGCCCCCAGCTGATAGTGAAGTGATTTATTAGCAAATTTGTGACTTAAAAGTGGTTAATTGAATGACGGTGAAGAACTTAGTTGGAATTGTAAGAATTGCAGGTCCACCTGGATCAGGAAAGGGTACACAATCGCCTATAATTAAAGATGAGTACTGTTTGTGCCACTTGGCAACTGGTGATATGCTAAGGGCTGCAGTCGCTGCTAAAACTCCTCTTGGGATTAAAGCCAAAGAAGCCATGGATAAGGTGTGCTGTTGCGTAAGATTGTCTCGATATAATTTCACACATAATTCAAATTGTTGGTTTTAGCTAGAGACTCTGTTGAGGGGATTTTGATATTTTACAGGGAGAACTTGTATCTGATGATTTGGTGGTTGGGATAATTGATGAAGCAATTAAGAAGCCATCATGTCAAAAGGGTTTCATATTGGATGGCTTTCCACGGACAGTGGTTCAAGCAGAAAAGGTTTATTCTTTCTGTTCTTACCTGGCCCTGGCACTTATTTTATTTGATTTACTTTTGAAATCGTTACTTATTCCCACATTTTGTGCAGCTGGACAATATGCTTGAGAAGCAGGGAACTAAAATTGATAAGGTGCTGAACTTTGCAATTGATGATTCCATACTAGAGGAAAGGATTACAGGCCGCTGGATGCACCCTTCAAGTGGTCGGAGCTACCATACAAAATTTGCACCACCTAAAGTTCCTGGTGTTGATGATGTAAGTTTGTGCCATTTAAATACTATATAACCTTTAGTCACTAACATACTATTGATGTTTGAATCATAACAGCACTGGATTTGAATGGTGATCTATTATCTTTGTTTGCATGCCTGCAAGGTTTATATACATAATTTTGGCTGATTTGTCTTCTAATTTTGTTGACTGAGAATAGGCTATTCTAGGAATCTACTTTACTTGATAACATAAATTAGCAAGCTTACGGCATTTGCTAGTGAACTTGGCATTTTCAAATTTTGTGCTTCTTGGCCTTTCTAATGATTTGATTGCCTTAAAATTTACATGTTCTTCTTCGTCTCTTACGGAATCTAACACGTGTTCTTTTACCTTTTATCCCCTTTCTCTGTTTCATTCTGCTGTTGATGTGCCAATAAAGGTTACAGGCGAGCCTTTGATACAAAGAAAAGATGATACTGCAGAAGTTTTGAAGTCAAGGCTGGAAGCATTTCACAAGCAAACTGAACCAGTAAGTTTTTTATTTATTCCATTTCACTTTATCTCTTTTATACCCAAATGTGGATTATAATAATCTAATTTCATATTATCAGAACCAAATGTTCATGGTAAAACAATTTTGAAGGAGGTTTATCAATTTGAATCCTGCATAATTTAACTTATTAATCAAGTATGTTTTTCTGTTCCCCGTATGTAATACCTGCACCACAGAAGGACAATTTTTCTCATCTTGGGTACAACCATGAATATAGGACCTTTTTCTTTCTGATCCTGGCATAGCTTCATGTCAGATTCATTTTGCATTTAATATTGGTTGACAATTGCCTATGTCTGTGTTTTTCTTTGTCTTCAGGTCATCGGTTATTATGCCAAGAAAGGTATTATTGTGCAACTTCACGCAGAGAAAGCCCCGAAAGACGTCACTGCCGAGGTTCAGACGGCCCTCTCTTAATGAGAATGGCCAATTATTTTTGTATTTCCAGATTTAATCTGCTAAGCTGACAGATCGGCTAGTCAGTATCTATTAATCTCCACCGAGAGAATGAATGCTAGAGAGTGTCGTTTTTTACAGAACATCTATTACGTGCACTGTAAAAGTGTAACGTGGAATAATTGGAGCAGCATTGCTCAAATTTTTTGTTTCTTGGGAGAACACTCAAAAACTTTTGGTTTCTGCAAAATTGTTGGAGACAGTGGTTGCAGCTACCAATCAAATGGATGAAGAGGCAAATAAGAATCATGAATTCCTTACCTTTGATTATGGTTGGTCATACTTTCATGATCTGTTGAGATTGGAGATTTTACATCCTATTTAGCTTCTGGAGTAGCCATTCAATTATGTAAAACATTGTCAACAGGTACGCTAGGAAGTGAGTGATCAAATTTTCTGTTTCAATTAACCAGTTCCAATCTTGTTTTATTAAATCTCATTCACATATTTATATAGCATTTATGCAAATATGTGGATCAAATTAAGCGAAACAAGGTTGGAACACTCTAAGTAAAAAGGGGTGCGTGCTCTAACCCAAGAATGAGAGCTGTTGCGATATTCTCATTCCCTTCAAACATAATTCTTCTGACTACTTAGTGCAAAGACTTACGGGGTGAGGTGCACACAACTCGAGGGTTTTTCGTGAAAATCAACATTAAGACGGCGTTGTAAGTGGATCAATCATGAATTACCGGGATAAAATTTTCTGTACTTATTAGTTTATATCAATTCTGTTTCATGTAATCTTATCCACATTATGTGGATGAAACCGTCTCAAACATAATTGATACAGATTAGTGGTATAGAGAATTTTATTCCTAGACTACCTATATATCACCAACTTTATTCTTGGTCTGATAATGTTAGCTGATCGGTTGAAGGAAAAATCAAATGCATGAGCTTATGATAAAAACTTTGAGGCTTTTCAGGCCTTTTTAGAGTGGATGAGATTGCTTACAACAGATTTGATACAGATTAGTGGTACAGAGAATTTCGTTCCTAGACTACCTATATATCACCAACTTTGTTCTTGGTCTGATAATGTTAACTGATCGGTGGAAGGAAAAATCAGATACACGAGCTTATGATAAAAACTTGGGGGCTTTACAGGCCTTTTTAGGTGTTTGTTTTGAGATCTAAACCCTGGTATTCGGGGCTGCCGTGGAGTTAGTTCCTTCCCGCTCTCAGGTCCTTATAAATGGTTTCTCACGTGGGGTCTGACCCGGAGTTGCACATGGGTGTTTAAACTAATCAACACGTGAACGGTACAAGGACTGGTGGAGCTTGTCAATGTCATTAGGCGATCCACCTATTAGAATATGAAAGTTTTTGACAAATAGCTTAGTAGTGGAAGTGTGGAACTTGTCAATTTTGTCAAATAGGACCTTTATTTTGATTTCTGTTTGCACTCTAATTTCAAGCAATAGTACACTTGCAATTCAATATAGAAATAATCCAGGAACACCTACCAACTCTCCCCCACCAAAGACAATGCACACTTGAAAAGGATGCACTTGCAAACTTTTCTTTACATAGATAGAACTTACTATCGATAAGGTATTTCCAATTTCTTGTATTTTTATTCTTTACTAGCTTGCCAAGATTGAGATGAGTTAGTTTAACTTCTTAAATTAATCTAGATAAGCTAGTTCCATCAGCAAGTTTGTCGCTGCTTCATCTCCGAAAAAATGTATCTTTTATGGCCAACGCTCGGTCTGTGAGTGGTAAGAATAAAATCCTTTTCCGGGACTCCCATGTCCTTACATATGTTTTTGCTGAATTTATTTGCAGCATCAATCAATTTTGCTGGTGTCCTTTTAAAGAAATACCAAACACCGTACTAGTTTTGATCGGGGAACTTTCTTTCCCTTCATTGCTTTTGATCCTTATTCCTTCTCTCGTTACGTGCTGTGTAGACTGCTCTGTAGATTCCAAAGAGAAACAATGCCGGCAGGTGTGAACTGACGAGACAAAAAGATGGGTTTGGGAGTCATACTCTAAATCTCCACTTGCAAAATCGATGGCTTTCTTCTGCTATTCAAGTCTTGCCATGTTCTATATTTGGTGTTAGAGCAGTACGAAAACACTGATTCATAGTTTTGACTGTAAGAAGAAAAGGTATCCAAGTTTTTGACTTTCGGGAGAGTGAGTGGAAGAGAAAAGCAGCGGCGGCGAAATGAAGTTGATTCCAAGAGAAGTGGATAAACTAGGACTCCACAACGCTGGATATCTTGCTCAGAAGCGCCTTGCTCGTGGGCTAACGCTTAATTACACTGAAGCCGTCGCTCTAATAGCTACTCAGGTTCGTCTCAAGTCGACTTATTCTTTACTTCCCGCCTTTTCCGTGATGCCCTTTGATTATAGGTTTCAGATTCATATCAAAGTTTAAATGATCTTTTACGTATATGGTTGTTTAACTGGCACATTGTTTTCCTTCTCTGTATTATGAGAAAGTAACGCCTTCACTTGAATATGATAATTCTTTTTCTTCACTTTGTAGATTTTAGAGTTTGTTCGCGATGGTAATAAAACCGTAGCTGAGTTGATGGACATTGGGAAACAATTATTGGGAAGGTATTATCTGAAATCTGAATCATGGGTTCTATCATTTCAATATGAAGTTAGACAAAGGTGCCGTTTCCTGGCATAGGTAACGGTTGTCGCTTTGCTAGTTGGAGATAGCGTTTATATATGTTATCACTGAGCTTCAGGACTTTCTGTTGTTTGCTAACATTACTGCACCACATTATTAGAATCTTTAGTTACTGCCATTTAGGGCGAGGTTGTGCTTTGTGATACTAATTTGATACTAAGTTTTATTTTCGATTCATTCCTTTCTGAAAAGTTTATTCTAACTCTTGTCTTCTTTTGCCAACAGGAGACAAGTTCTTGCAGCTGTTCCACATCTTATGGACTCTGTACAGGTAGAAGCTTCATCAAGTTTATAGTTTGGATTAGTTAGCATCAATTAATTATCTGCAAAATAAGATCGGCTAGTGGAGACCTTATGGTTTCTCAATCCGGTAGGTCAAAGCATATTGGAAAATTATAAATTGCTGGGTTTCTGAAAGCACTTGTGAGGCTTGTTTGATACTCTTTTATTCCAGATACTTCCGTTTTCCAGCTTTACTAAAGTCGTTACTTGTAGGTTGAAGGGACATTTCCGGACGGGACTAAGTTAATTACAGTTCATGAACCTATTGCATGTGAAAATGGAAATATGGAGCTAGCACTACATGGCTCTTTTCTTCCAGGTCAGGGTTGGAAATACATTCTTATGGGACATGTAGTGCTTCCTTTCTTTATTTTTGGACTTGGGAAGATGTTGAAAGTTTGAGTCAAAAACTGCGATTCTTGAAATCTGTGGTCATCATTTCTCCATTTTTAGGCAGGATTCTTTTCTGCTTATATTTGCAAATACCTGTTTGATCTATGAAGATGTCCAAATATTATCTCATATTGGTAATTCCCCAGCCCTCCTGTTCTTTCTTGTTACCCTTGTTTCTCACGTAATTACTTGCAACCAATAAAAAATTGTTCGTAAGGCATAGTGGTTCTTTCAGGTATTAATTATATCTATTTAAGGAATGACCTGAATAATGTTGACACAAAAGATTCCAAAGCTCTTATGCTCTAGAAATATAAGCAAAATTAGTAAATTACAGAATTATGAAAATCACCTGGAAAGGGATATTAATTTTTCAGCCTGAAAAGTTTGCCTGGATGCTATATATTTTAGACTTTAAAGTTTACCGCACAATACATACTCTATTCTCATGTTTTCATGTGCGTATAGAATTATTGGTGAGCATCCTTCATTTAAAATGTACTGAGTAATTAGTAATATTAACTTCTTCATTTAGTGTACGATGATAACATTGAACAAAAATAATACTTTGCAGTTCCTTCCCTTGACATGTTTCCTGAATTAGAAGATAGTGAAATTCCTGGTGGGATAACTTATACCTGTGGTGATATTGCACTTAATTCTGGAAGAAAAGCAGTAATACTCAAAGTAGTTAGTACTGGAGACAGGCCAATTCAGGTGTGCAACCAAACTATCTGTTTCTTCCATTGATATCTATTTCCTTTAAGGAAATAACAAGGTAATGGAATTCTCCTGCTTTTATTCCAATTTCCAACTGCTCTTTCAGGTCGGCAGCCACTATCATTTTATTGAAGTGAACCCTTCTTTAGTTTTTGACCGAATGAAGGCATATGGCATGCGCCTGAACATACCAGCAGGGACTGCTGTACGATTTGAGGTTGAAAATTCTACTATTTTTGATACATAAATTTCTACTTTAATCAGCTTCTACACTTTGAAGTTTTGCTCTTTTATTTAATCAAAGTACAAGTTCGCTTAATCTTTAGTCATTGTATTGGTGTCATGTAAGCTATTCCTTTTATTTGTTTGAAAATGTGATTCAGGTTACTCGTTGATGCTTATATTAAAAGTTGTATTACTTTAACAGCCAGGGGAATGTAAAAGTGTTGTACTTGTAAGCATTGGGGGTAAAAAGGTGATTAGAGGTGGAAACGGTATCGTTGATGGTCCTGTTGATTATAACAATAGCATAGCAGTACTGGAAGCAATTAACTCAAGAGGATTTGGAAATCGAGAAGAAGAAAATGCAAGGTTTACAATTTTTGACTCGGCAGTTTCTTGCTTCTGTTCTTTCTTATATTTTGCACTATTAGCAAAATTTGTTGATCAAGCTTAGCTAGACAAACTGATCAGTGATTAACAAAGCATTTTATCTTTTGCAGTGAAGGTGTCGCTGGGGATGATTCTGCTTTTACAACAAAAATGTCTCATGAAGCATATGGTAACATGTATGGCCCAACTATTGGTGACAAAATCAGGCTTGGAGATACGAACCTGTATGCTGAGATTGAAAGAGATTTTGCTGTTTATGGCGATGAATGTGTCTTTGGAGGTGGAAAAGTTATACGAGATGGAATGGGCCAGTCATCGGGAAATCTAACAGATGCCTCTCTAGATACTATTATAACAAACGCTGTAATAATAGATTATACTGGGGTTTACAAGGCAGATGTTGGTATAAAAGGTGGTCTTATTATTGCCATTGGAAAAGCTGGAAATCCAGATATCATGAATCAAGTGCATGTTGATATGACCATTGGGGTAAAAGATTATCACCTCTCTATCCAAATGAAGTTTTGAAATGCAAACTTATTATGTCTTAATGGGATGTATTTACACTGACCTTCTCTTCTTTTGTTTTTAACTGGGTTAACAAAGAGATTATGTTTACCATTTAGGTTAACACTGAGGTTATTGCGGGAGAAGGAATGATCTTGACTGCAGGGGCCATAGACTGTCATGTACACTTTATATGCCCTCAGTTGGTATATGAGGCAATATCAAGTGGTATGCTACTTTAGCTGGAAATACATGAACATTCATAAATACATTGCATGATGAAGCTTCGTTACTGACATCACCTGAGGCTTGGTGATATACATGCAATTTAAGTTCTGGTTGTGCAGTGGCGCAGAATAAAATGTTTGGCTTTGTGAAGGAAACTCTTACAATATTCCTAGTCAAAATGTTGTTGATGCAAAAGAACTTAAAGTATATAGAAGAAATAAAAGAGGAAAGATTAGTCAACTACAAGTCCTAATTTGGTGGGATGAGGATTGGGAATTGAGTTGACATCAAAGATAAGGCTGAAATTCATATTGCATTAGGATTTCTTATTAGATAGGAAGTAGTAGTATTATATTATTCTATTTTAGATATGTTATCCTAGTTGAATAGGACTTATAGAATTTCCATTATAGTAGGATTTAAATTAGAAATCCTTTTCCTACTAGAATAAGGATTCTAAGAACACTATATATATGTACTTAGTCTTTCATTAAGGAGAAGCCTGGAATTTTCCTATAACTTGAGAGTTTTCAATTAGAAGGTGTGATGCTTTTTTCTAAGAGTGATTTTTACCCTAGGAGTGATTCCTAGCTTCCTACCTTCCATTCTTTGTGTTCTTTCCTCAAATTCCAGCAACCCTAACTCAAATTCCAGCCCTCTTAAACCTACATTCTAGCCATCTCAAACCTATATTCTAACCATATTAAACCCTAAAATCCTAAGCCTAAAATTCCAGCAATCAAACCTTAAATTCCCAGCTTTACAAAATCTAAAAATTCTGCATTCCTAGCCAGAATTCAAACTTGAAACCTAATACTCCAGTAGCCTAATATCTTCCACACTTCCTAATTTTGTGCTTTTAACCACTAGTTCATAATTCCTCTATTTGTCCTACATTAGTTTAGTATCAGAGCTTTGGTTCACAATGGCGACACGTAGCGGAAGGGAATATAGAGGAGCATTCGGTGACCAGGAGCGAGATGAGATACTTCTACGAGTTATAGAAAAATTGGATCTTACTAATCCTTGATTACAAGGTGCTCAAAGAACTAGCCTAGAAAATAATACCAGACAACAAACTACACTTGATGGTGAGAGAGCAGAAAGTGAAATCCAAGACGAAGAGGCTGACACTTGTCAACAACGAATGGAGTTAGGAGATCAACGCCTACCGAGAGATCTAAGACGAAGAAATCAACCAGCAGCACATGGAGAGCACATGCGAGCCTTAAGAGGCCACGAAAGAGTTGAAACACACAACAAACTTGATGACATTACTAAGAAAGTTCGTGTTGAAGCCCTTGATTTTGCAAGAAAGATGGACCCACACCTATTCTTGGACTGGGTAGCAACAATGGAAGATTTCTTTGACTGGTGCCACATGTCAGAGGATCGAAAAGTTCGATTTGCAAAAACAAAGCTAGTTGGACACGCTAAATCTGGTGGAGATTGGTAGAGGATAGTCTTTGAAAAACAGGCCAGTCACAAATTGTTGATTGGGAAGAGATGAAGTTGAAGTTATCAGAGAAATACTTACCATTTCATTATCAGGAAGATCTGCAAGATCAATTCACGACCCTTAAACAAGGGATTATGTCTGTAACTGAGTATACGGAAATATTTAACGAATTCTCTATTCGATGTGAAGGGATGGAGTCAGAACGACAACTTATATCTCACTACAAAAATGCCTTAAGGGCAGAAATTCGCAAGGAGCTGATAATGCAAAGGATTTATAGCCTTGAAGATGCCTATCACTTGGCTTAAAGAGTAGAACAATACTTGGGCGCTAAAAAGTTTCAAAGTCAAGCCGCGGAGTTCGGCACGAAGAGAACTATGACAGGGCAAAACTTTAAATCAGCACCTAATGCATCAAAATCTGCACCACTAAACAACTACAAAACTTCTCAAGGAGCTGAATTTAAAGGCAAAGCCATAGCTGAGACTGGGGCGAAAGAAGGCAGCAATGACAAGAAGTGCTTTTGATGCAATGGAAGGGGCCACTTTGCTTATGAATGTCCTACTAAAGCTTTGCATATGATGGGAGAAGAAGAGGAGGAGAATTTGATGACTACGTGTGTGAGAACGAAGCTAGAGAGGAGT
>JAOTAY010021170.1:0-11147 GCA_025629805.1 Erythroxylum baracoense | reverse complement strand
AAGAAACTAGAAGAAAAATGAGAAAAACCTGAAAGAAACCCCATTCTTTGCAAGCAATGTGCAACTTTTCTAGTTCAAGTTCTTTGGATTCCATTGACACCAACATTTTGAAGTCAATGGTGGGGATTGAAGCCACTGGAACTGCAGTAGTATCGAAAGTGTTAGGGGTTTGCAGTTCAGGACGTAGATAGGGTTTTGGGACGGAGACCATGGGGTCTTTGAGGAGGTCCTGAAGACTTAAAAATGAATCCAAGTTTTCAGGTGTAGCTACCTCTGAGTCTGCCATTTTCGTTTGTGCTATGTAGTAATGGAGTGGACCTATAAAACTGGAAGTGCTGCTTATATAGCCAGCCACAGAATACGATTGTTAATCAGAAAACAATTCCAGTCCTGGCTGTGAACTCCTGAACCATATGTTCGCTTATTATAATCTAATGCATTATTCAATGCTTTCCTAAAATTTGTAACATAAAATTCCTATTTACTCATATATTTCAATTAAAAAAGTGAGCTGTGTGATCGATTTAATTTTAAAAACTTTAAACAGTCCAACTTTTTAATTTGATTTTTAACTTTTCGGTTCGATTTACGTTGATATATTTTGTTATTAAAAACTGATCAATTTATTAATTAATTAGTCAATTTTATTAATTATTGGGTTCTTATAAACTAAAATAAATCTATGATATTGATTTCTATTTAAGAATCTCTTGTTTCAGTTAAACTTCAAATTTTTAATGAGTAAGGATAATTTCTTTCAATCATATTTTAAATTTTAGTAGATTTTATAACAGTCTAATAATGTTGAACCTTTTAAATCCTCTTACCGATTTAACTTCCGGTCCACTTTTTAAAATATTAATATATTTAGATATTTTTAAACATCGATTTTTTTAATAAATAGAAAAAAATTTAAAAATCAAAAATAAAGTAGAAATAATCATGAAATTTAAGCAATTTTTTTGGAATAATTTACATGTGTGGAAAGATATTCCTCAAATTATCCACAATATCCTCCAAAATACCATCCATCGTGCCAGAATAATAATATATCTTTGACATAAGTTTATGCAAACTTTGAAATATATAATAGTTTCCGAAATATGAATAAATTCCTTAACGTTCAATGATTCAAAATCAAATGATCTCTTTACTTATAAAGAAACTTATTCTTTTACATAAAGTCGTAACTTATCTTTAAGACTCAGAAAATGACCTTACTTCAAGGGGCATATAGCGAACTCCTCAAATAATTATGAGGCCACCTCTTCCACATTCATTAAATATTCTCATCCTTATCAAATCCTCTGTTCTATTTATTATGCTCCAACTCTGTTCTACTTATTATACTTCAACTCTATTCTATTAAATCTTATATATACATTTATGTGAGATTCAAGTATATATATAAATAAAATTTAATAAAACATGACAGAAGCATCAAAAGAAATATTAGCTTTTATTTGACAATTGATCGCTTCATTTCATGGATAAATCACGATTCACGAAGCAGATATTAATAATCTGTAATCAAAATAGAAATATTAAACGACATGACTGGTTTGCTTGTGCTGTTACTTTGACTGGTTTGCTTGTGCTGTTACTTCAATGTTCAAAATGTTCATATTTAGATATCAAACTCATCGATAGACTTAACATGCTTTCTCTTGGATAACGAAAAATTGGGGTTTAATATGGATTAAAATATTACGTGAAGTAGATGAGATTGGTTGTAAATTATTTTATACCACAAGTCAGGTGTTACAAATGCAAGAGCAAGTTCAAATAAAATGACGGAAGAGCCTATATCATGTAAATTATCAACGGTTGAAGGACCATGATCTTGGAAGCGTTGTGTTCTCGCTCGACCACAGAGTTTTTAAAGCTTCCTCTCTATGTCCAATAGTGTTTCTTGGAAGATCCTATATCATGTAAACTTATCAATGGTTGAAGGACCGTGATCTTGGAAGTGTTGTGATCTCGTTCGACCACCGAGTTTTGAAGCTTCCTCTCGATGTCCATTAGTGTTTCTTTAATATAGAACACACAAGTGAATAATATTAGTTTTTGAAGCTTCCTCTGGCTAATTTTCTTTTTAAATAACAAACATGTTCAGAGTCTGAACTCTTTACTAGAAAAACCTAATATTCAAAGATACCAGATGAGGAGGAAGTCTGATACTTTGGAAAAAAAAAACAAATCGCATGGCTGTGCGGTGGACAAGCGTTGATGATCCAAAGTCCAAATTGACTCATTGTGGCAATATTAACTTGATGAAGGATCTATATATAATAGATGAGACGTAGAATACATATATTCCCACGTGTTTAAATTCTTAGCAAATACTTAAACAAGCGTTGCCCATCTCATGAAAGCTCCACATCATTAAGCTTTTCTTTTCCCTTTTCAAAGCTCCAAAATAAATGGTACCCATCTAACGAAAGCCACACATTAAGCAGATGGAACCAAATCGTCTCTACTGTTTAACCAGTTACGACATCATGCTCAATAACCTCATCCACAAACTTTGCAATAAATAAGTGAATTTTGTGGATGATATTGTTTAGCATTGGTTTGAAACTGGGTAAACGGCACGGATGATTTCCTTCCTTAAGCATATATGCACTCGATCAAATTACATATTTGACGCAGTACAACCTTAGTAAAAAAGGAAATTTTCAATGACTTAAAAAATCAATCAATTCGATCAATTCAAAAAAAAAAAATCAATTCGATCAGTTCAATAAAAAAAACCTTAAATCGTCTAAGTTTTAGACTAGTTTTTAATTTTCCAGTTCGACTTACTTTAATAACTTTTGTTGTTAAAAATCAATCAATTTATTAATTAATCAGTTAATTTTTGTAAATTAATAAGTTTTTATAAACTAAAGTAAATCAATTAATTTCACTTAATATTTTATTTTTTAATTCAAATTCAAATTCTTTTATAACTAATAAAAACCTCTTTAAATCATATTTCAAATTTTTTAATAACCTTTTAAATTTTAAAGTCTTGTCTTATCGATTTAACTTTTACTTTTAAAACATTGACAAATTTAGTGAAAATCCGACTTATGTATATAAGATTATTGCATCTCCGATCAACGATGATATGGGCAGCCACTTGCATATGTATATGAAGACAAAGGAAAAACCGTGTCAAAGATTAAACATCATAAGAAGTGGTCCTAATGCAAGTCGTGACATAGAAGCGCATTAAAACTTCAGTTTCTTAGTTGTCGGGGAAAAAAAAAAAAGGAACAGGACCGACTTACTTTAACTAATAATGTTCTCAAGATCATCCCTTTTGGAACTGATCAATTGACTAAAATTTATTTTAAACTGTTACGTATTATGTAAGGCATCTTTAGCCCACGTGCTTAAATAATTTTCTAGAGTTGATGAATGTGGTTATCCTTTAAGATGCGATTTTAAAAAACCAAACAAAACACGTTTTTGATTAAGACACAGAACTGGATAGTCTTCTCCAGGGGAAAACGTCATCAATGATCTTAATTGCACTCCAATGAATCCTTGCCAAGTGGACGATCAAGATGGGTATATCTCAAGGTAGGTAATAGTTGCTGTTGATGTTGAGAAACAGCTGGAAAGCTGGATTGCCGAAAATTAAATGCTGTTGATTTCCTTTTATTTATTGGAGTGATTTACTTAGTCAAGTTTCAGTTGGTTACACCGACGTTTAATAATTGACAATGAGCTTAAAAATTCAATATTCCTAAGCTATTCATTAAATTTTAATTAGCACATTGGTGGAGTGAGGGTATGGTACCAAAAAGTCCTGTGTTTGAATCCTTCTACTTACGTTTTCTCAATCGAGCTTTTCATATAGGACTTACCTAGTGCGGAGTACCTAGTTGACGTGATTTGTAGACTATTGTATCAATATAGAGATTTACCCGGTGCACATTCAAAAGGTAACAACTTCTACTTTCTTGTTCAAAAAAAAAAGTTTTACTTATTTGCTATATCAAAGCACACTATTATAGTTGGAAGATGATGATATTTTTAAGTGGATTTGACAAGTAACGTGTTTAGACTTTAGGTCATCTAGCTTAAAGTTGCTTAGTAAAAGTCACATGGTGAGCCCCTTTTCTTATAAAATCAAAATTCAATATCAAACCAAAGTTTAGAAGACTTCTAATTATAATTTAAATAAAAGAGTCTCATCTATTATAAATTTATATATGTGATAATTGTCTTTTCTTTTTCAGTTATAAGGTCTAATAAAATTTTATATCAGTCATGCTTGCAAATATTATTTTATAAAAATTAACAAGGATTAAATATTATTGTAAAACAAATAAACTGATGCTCATATTTGCTAATACGACATTTTATTCTTATTAAATTGTAGGGTTAATTATTTAAAAAAAACTCAAATTTTACTCAATTTTGTAATTATAGCCCGAACTTCAAAATGCAACAATAAAATGCTCAAACTTTCAATGTTTTTTCAATTCTAGCCTGATGTTATTATCTTCGTTAAGTTTATTGACCTAAATCAGATTACACAGCTCTGATGACCTCACGCTTTAATTTCAGTTTTTTCCTTTATTTTCAATTTGTTTTCTTGATACCATCACCCTTTAATTTTTAGATTACATAGCCCCGACATCTTCACGCTAAGGGCATCGGGAGAACGAATTGAAAAAGAAAAGCTTACTGATGCAGTACGCTGTAATGTCAGAGTAGTTTGGAGCATCGGAAGAACAAACAGAAAATAAAAGGCTAAGGGCGTCAGGAGAACAAACAGATAATGAAGAGCTAAGGATGCGTAAACTAATTTAGGGATTCTATTTTTAACAACGACGTCATTTCATTAATCTTCATTTATTGTGTTAATTTTACTTGGAGTGTATTAATAATTAGGGTTTTTAACATTGAGCTAATATTGAAAAAATTAAAAGTTTGGACATTTTATTGTCACTTTTTGAAGTTTAGACTAGAATTGAAAAAATAAAAATTTAAGTATTTTATTACTATTTTTTGAAGTTCGAACTATAATTGTAAAATTGAGCAAAGTTTGGAATTTTTTGTAATTAAACCTAAATTGTATAATGAAGAAAATCATAATTAGGGTTTCTAACATTGGGCTAGTATTAAAAAAGATTGAAAGTTTGAGCATTTTATTGCTATTTTTTAAAGTTTGGGCTAGAAATAAAAAAATTAAAAACTTAAGCATTTTATAAAGTAGTTCGAGCTATAATTATAAAATTGGGCAAAGTTTGGAATTTTTTGTAATTAAACCTAAATTGTATAATGAAGAAAATCATAAAGGCATAAGTTAGGATTATCCAAAAAAACAAAAAGATTATGAATGAAATTCCTTGTACAAGCGCATGTCTTTCCTTTATTGTTGGTATCACTCGTCTCCTTTGGCAAATTGTTATTGGCACCTCCCATCTATTCATTGTAATCCATATAGGTAATATTGGTAAGGTTACTCTGTTGTGACCAAAAGGTCACAAATTTAAATCATGAAAATAATCTTTTTGTAAAATACAAAGAGAAAGTTACATATAATTGATGACCTTCACTCGACTCTCAAATCAATAACCATAAATGACTTTTACCACTTTTTACAAATTTTGAGGGACAAGTTGTCCATTTTCATTTTACTTTTGACACCACTTGTCACTACAACAGGAGGGACTTTTGGCTACGCTTTCTTTAGTGACGATTTGTAATTCGTCGCTAAAAGATAGCTATTGACGACGAAAACAAAAATCGTCACTAAAAGTCTAACATTTAGCAACGATTTATACACTAGTCGCTAAATGACAATATTTTACGATGAAGTACTCTTTGTGGCAGTTTATACATTTCGTTGACAAATGTATAACTTTTTGCGACAACATTACCATATTGTCACCAATATGATAAAGTTTACCGATGATTTAGTAAATCATCGGTAGAAGTTAGGTTTAATGAATACGTTTTGAGATGATTAATATTAATCGTTGCAAAATGTTCAATTTTTTGCGACGTATTTTTCGTTTTTGTCACAAAGGTGATATCATTTAACGACTATTAGGTAAATCGTCGACAGAAGCTAATTTAATGTATATGTTTTGCGACGATTAATATTAATCATCGCAAAATGTGTCACTTTTTGCAACATATTTTGCAGTTTTGTCGGTAATATAATAGCATTTAGCGAAGATTAGCAAAATTGTTGCAAAAAGTGACACATTTGGCGATGAATTTTGTATTCTTAGCAAAAAATTATTATTAAATATTTCATATTACATGAAAATTTCTTAAGAAAATTTTAATGAATTTTTGTATATGAGAGTATTCTTAAAAATAATAATATTTAAAAGATAATTTTGAGTGTACTTATTAATCCTAATTAAGGTTAATTATAATTGACATTTATATGATTTTTTATATATGACATTTGTTTAAATAGCTAATGCATTCAAACTCTATAAATGTGTTTAAATCTATGAATTTATACACAAATAATGCTTTAATGATGTTTATTATACATAGTAGTACTACACCTCCGTTAATACAAAAATTTCATCAAAATATAATGGAGCATCTAAAAATTGTAAAATCCAACCAACTTGCTACATATCATTTCATAAAACTTTTAGTTTTTGTAGTTCCTAATAATTTTAAAGATCATTTTTAATTATATGAAAAGCAGATCAATTGTAATTACAAAAAGGTCATCATTATTAGATTAAACATTAATTATGAAATCATAAATATTTGAACTAAATTATGATAAGACCATATTAATATGATATTTCGATTTAAATAAATAATAGAAGAAATTTTCAAGTAAGCGAAGATGACAATTACAATTAATTTGCAAATGTGATTTTACTATAACTGTAAAATTTCAAGTGTAATCTTAAGAATAAGAGTTGCTTCGTTCTATTTTGCAATTATAATGTTAAAATTGAAGAGCTATGCTATTCATATTATAATATTGTTTTCGTTCTAATTAATAGTTTATTAATAAAAGAGAAAGGTATTTTTATAAATTAAATAAATTTGTAAATAAATGAGATGAGAAGTTAGTCCAATTATTTGTAAACTAGTTCTCCATGGCACTATCTAAATATTCAAAAGATTCTATCTAAAAGTTGAAGTTTAACTATCTGACAAAGAGACAAGTAACCTTACATCCTAATTTTTAAATTCCAGCATAATTAATTAATAAGCCGAAAACTCACAACTTTCAATCAGAACCTGTCTACTATGAGGTAATAATTGAAGTATGATGTAGTCAATCAACTTGAGTAGTAGCTGTTCTTCCTGAAATGCAATTCCCTTGAATATCATTTATTTTATCTCCCATCAAGGAGATTTTAATCACTGTCTAGTTTACATCTTTATCCTTACGGTTAAGTCCTAACTTGGTGATGAGACTCTGCTAGCTTAAATTTGGAGCTGCAAAGTTGCAGAGGATTTGAATCCTTTGCTAGATGGATGAGGAGACATTATAACCAAAGAACATGTGGTTTATTGATTCAGATACATGGCCACAAATTGAGAAACCTGTTAACTAGATCCAAAGTGTTCGGTCTTTCTTAAGACAAAAATGCTTAGATCAGACAAATTTATGCCAAAGGAGGACTTTGAAGGCTTAAGGTCTTGGCCATTGCGCACATGAAGCAGCTGAAAATTTCTCAAACGGATGGCTACTCTGTCTGATTTTATCATCATGATTCGGATAGAGCTGTCCAAACTGAGCTGTTGAATTAAAAGAGCTAATTACATCCCTAACTAAAGTCACGTTAGGGATGAGTCCTCTTAGACATAAATACATTTTTTATTTGAAATCTGTTAAGCTTCTAGAGATGGTTTAGAAGAGATGATTGCTAAATTGCCATTAAATAATTGCTACATACTTGCAAAAATAAACAATGATAGCTTAGGGTTTCCACGACTACGTGCAAGGAAGACTTCAACATTCATCAGCAAGTAGAAATACTTGAACGTGAATTAAATAACTTTAGAAAAATAACGCATGATCAACTTATGCTCCTGACAATTAATCTAGATGATGCCTTGATGGGAGCTTCATCCTTCACATGTATCCCGACATATGTTTCACATTAAGAGTATGTGGATCATAATATGTTTCTCATCTACTTATTTACTTGCGATTCACACATTCAGATTATTTCACGTGAATAAAGATTGCTAAAGGGCATATGTACGAGTAGAGGAAACACGACTTGACCCTTCGGTTTCACTATGATATCTTCATCCGTATAAAAAATAACGGCAAATTTTGATTGATTTGGAATGTTTCTTGTCCTTCAGTATAGTGGATTTATTATATTACAGTTGTTTAAACCTCACTTCAGGACACCCTACCAGTTTCATCTTTTAAGGGAACTGGAAACTTGTGCCGGCAACATACCAAATTTAATAAATTTATGTCAAATTTTATAAAAATATATTTGGAAAATCATAATCATGAACATAATAAGTCATAATTTAGTAAAACACGTGAAATTGAATAATACAAGAAGTTAACTTATTCCAACTTTATAATTGGTAGCCAATAATTAAAAAACTCAACCATCTAATATTTTGGATTGATTTTTCGATTTAATATAACAATTTTTGTTGTTAAAAACTTATATATTTATTAATTAATCGGTTAATTTTTATTAATTAATAAGTTCTTATAAACGAAAATAAATCAATTAATTTTTATTTAAGAATTTATTTTCTCAAGTAAACTTTAAATTATTCGATGAGTAAGGACGATCACTTTCAATTATTTCAAATTCTTTAATTTTATTCAATCTTTAGCCGATTTTATGACGATCTAATACCGATTGAATCTTTTAAGCCTTAAACCTCTTATCTTAGACGTTTAACTTCTAGTTCGATTTTTAAAACATTAGATATTATTTTAAACTTTCCACTCTTTTCTCCCACTAAACTACAGAAATTAGGGTCCCAGGCGGCTATCAAAGAAATAGAAGTACAATGGATATGGCCTATAATTGTCACAAAAAGAGAGGTATATATTATTAGCAAGAAAATCTTTCAAGGCACACATAATATTTCATATACTTTATTTAAAACTTTAGTCCTCTTGATTCTTGTCCCAAGCCTTTGAACTGAAGGAAGTCAAGTGGTACTTTTATAGAGGTGTCCTCCACAGACAATTAATAATACAGAAGCAGAATGATCACGTGCTCAATCTTTATGATGGTATTCAGTTTTCTTACAACGTAGTGAAATGCCTTTACGACTAAACTGAATTTATTAACAAGGATGATATATGAAACGAGTTAGGTTTGGTGATCTGTAACCTAACAAGGTTATCCATATTTTAATGTCAAAATGTAAGCTCAATCAACCATATCAAAATATGATTGTCCCTTTCAAACCTAAACCGCCCAATTCAAGTGTAATCAGATTATGAGACTAATTCATTAAACAAAAAATGTTCTCCATGTTAGTCTTCTTATTACATCACAATTTAGGATTATTGTATTATTTATACAAACACTTTGTTAAGTTCACATGATTCTTATTTATCATTTCTTTGTTGAGATATAAGAAATAAATTTTTTTAAAATATTATTTCTTATATCTCAACAAAGAAATGATAAATACGAATTATGTGAATTTAACAAAATCTTTAAGTTTCAATCAATATAAAATTAATTAGAATGTATTCTTTAAATCAAAGCCTCTATAGGGTAAGGTTGCATATTATTTGCTCTTCCTAAATCTTGTAACTCAACCGGACTTCAATTGAGTGTTGACGACGACGACGACGATGACGATAACGATATATATTCTTTAAATCAAAGTTATTCAATATATGTAATTCAAAGGACACATTACTAAAAAATAAGTGTTATAAAAGAGATTTAGTTCAATTTAAAAAACAAACGATTGTCATTACTATTATTAATAAATTTATATATTCATATTTTGAATAATTTAATTTAAGAAGGTTGCTTAAACATTGATCCAGTCAATATGAATATTTTAAGATTTCTCCCTCTCTTTTCTTTTTAATACTCAATGGCCAAATCCCTAAATTCTGAGCAAGATCTCTAAGGGATCAAATCAACTTTATGCATCTCTTCTTCTAAGATTAACAGGTGACCAATGAATAAGGTTATCATTTCAAAAGCATGATTTGAGCAGCTAAGGTTTGAAATGTGTATTAGGGATATGTTTTGTTAAACGTATCCTTTTGATATCTTTAACTTTTCATTTGTTACTCTAAGCAAATGACCTGTTTTTTCCTATTTAATTTTTATTTTCTGTTTTTTGAATTTAGTAAAAAATATGTTTTTTTAAATTTTTATTTTTAACAGCTTTAAAATTTTATGAAAATCACAAAAAGTAATTTTCGTTTCTATTTATTTTTTATAATTTGATTTAATATCAACTAAATATATGTTATTTAATTATTTAATATATTAATTATCAATAAGAATTATGAATAATTTAATATTATATTATATTACACTTAATTAATTAAAATTATGAATAATTTCATTTTATTTTTGTTATTAAAAAGTTAAATTAAATTAATAATCATTAATAAATATAATTAAGTTTAAAATATCTTCAAAATATATAAATTTCAAATAAAATTTTGATTTAATAACTAAAATATATTTTAAATAGATATTAATTTATAAATAAAATATTATTTTAAAATTATTTATTTAATAAAATAAAGTAATTTTATTGATAATTTATTATTAAATACTATATAGGGATTAAAATAAATTTAATTAATTATAAATAATTTATCTTTAAGTTTTATCTAATATGTAATTATTATTGGTAATAAAAATATAACTATATTGATATTAATAACTGAAAAACTGAAGAACTTCTTTGCCGTCAATAAAATAAAACAAGCAAAATCGAAATAATAAAAAAACACCAAAATTTGGTAACGCAGCTCGACACTCCTTGCCTACGTCTGCAGAGCCCTCACCCAGCTTAATCACTTTCACGAAAGTACAATAGAATTACTCAAGACTTTACTGAGTTGACACCACTCAACCCTTGACACTATCACTCAACCTCACTTCTCGTGAAAGAATTTCACACCCAATAGTACGACCGCCTCGTACTAACCTCGACAGAGGATTTTCTCAATCAATCTTTTA
>JAOTAY010021169.1:0-11148 GCA_025629805.1 Erythroxylum baracoense | reverse complement strand
AAAAACAGTGTTTGCCATTCTTCCCTACTCTGTTACATTTCAATTTTGATTATTTATTTTGTGTGTTCTAATTCTTTATTCTTTGTAGCACTTTACGAAAAAGATTGAAAGATCTATTCAACCCCCCCTTCTAGATCGTTTTCAGATTTGTGGGTTTTGTGGATTGATAAATTTAAAAGGATAAGGTTGTTATATGTTTGAATTTAAATAGAATGATTATTGTGTGAGGGATTGGTACAAACCTTAGATCTATGGCTGTAATTGATCTTTAACTTGAGAGTGCAGTAATTGAGTTGATGTTGATTGTGTTTGTGTCATGCACGTCTCTAATTAACAGCTTTGGTGAATGTCCTTGGCGTTGGTGCGGTATTGAGCTATGGTTGAGTGTGTGTATGTGTGTGGCATAGAAATTGAAGAGCATTAATTGGTTTAAGTAGTATGTGTACGGTGTTAATGTGGGTATAAGGCATAGAGTTTATGTGAGAAAAGTCAACGTGGTTGTGGGTATGCATTAATTGTCCATTAAACAAACACTGTAGAAATCTATTAAAGAAATAAGTGTGCAAAAACGAAGTTGGCTTGAATGTGCGGCAACATTGTTGATGTACGTGAGTGGCACAAAAGACGGGTGCGTTAATTGTTAATGAACAGATATACTGTGCTGGTGTGTTTTGTTTTGACAGACAGCTAAATAATGTGGGTTGATTAATATATGCTACATTGAAGAAAGCCACGATGCAGTGATTAATTGAAGTAGTTGAAGTTGGGATGGATCGTTTCAATTGAAAGATTATTTTGAGAAGTTGAAATCGTAGGGAAGTTTTTATTTTATCTCAAGTGTATTATCATTTTCTTTTATAGTTATTTTAATCACTTGAGTTGTTCGTTTAATTATCTTTATTATTAAACAGTGAGTGTAAATCCTCTATTGAGGTTAGTACGAGGCGGTCATACTATTGGTTGTGAAATTTTTTCATGGGAAGTGAGATTGAGAGATAGTGTCAAGGGTTGAGTGGTGTCGGCTCAGTAAAGCCTTGGGTAAATCATTTATGCTAGAGACCTCCACTTGGAAAGTTAGCGAAACTATTTAACACTTTCGATTTTTCAATTGGTATCAGAGAGGAAACTGTTTCATAATTTATTAGCAAGTTGGTGCATATCCTAGTTTCGCGAACATGACAAATAGTGAGATGAATCTCTTAAGGGGCAAGCAAGAAAGAAGAAAAGGACTGACATTACAGGTTAAGACTGGCACAAATCATGCATAAGAGAAATTTGATGAAAAAGAAGACTTGGTACTACTCACACGGAACTTTGGCAAATGGTTGAAAAGAATGAAAAAGGAAAAATATGAATTTAGACAATATGGTGGAAGCTTATTGAATACTAATCTAAAGCAACAAGTCAAAGCTCAAAAGGGTGAAAGGAAAGTGAAGAAAATCTAGTGTCATGAGTGTCAAAGTTTCAGGCACGTTCAAACTGAATGTGCTAATACTTAGAAGAAGAGAAAAGGAAAATCCTTTACTAGCATTTGGAGCAAGAATAAATCCGAGAGTGAATATGGTAGTGAAGAAGAAATCACTAATGATGCTGCATTAGTTGCTTTACATAGCAAAAGTCCAGTTACTTGTTTAACAATAACCGAGAAGGAAGTAACTGAAGATGAAAAAGTGAGAAAATCGGAAAATTTTGGGAAAAATGCAAATGACTCAAATCAAAGCTCGATTTCAGATTATGACAGTGATGAAAGTGGTTCAAGTGATAAAAAGGAGAACATTTACGAGGCTTACGAATTAATGTACAAAAAATGGGTACAAATATGTAGAAAGAATGAAAGGTTGAAAGAAGAGAATCTCTCCATGAAGAACACCATCTAAGAGTTAGAAAAGAAATTGACGTTGACGTCAGATGAGCTTGATGAAGCTAGAATGAAATTGGTAAGTACCGAAAAGGGATTGAGAATATTGAATGGAGGCACAGAAAAACTAGAAAAGTTAATGGAAATCGATAATGTTAAAGGGGATCATCAAGACATTGGTTACAAAGGTGAGTGTTCTAAGGTAAATGAGGAGAAAAATGATATGTCCAGATATGTCCGATAAAAAGAAACATCGAGAAAGAATCAAAGATTTGTACCCATGTGTCATTTTTGCTGAGTTATTGGGCACATAAGGCCAAAATGCTATAAGTTACTACAGATGTTGTTTCAAAGAAGTCAAAATCGAAGGACCCTATATCCCTCATATAAATTTCAGAATTAGCCTTCAGTACCGAAATCCACTTGGGTTAAAAAGGGTTTAGGACAAGCACGAAGATGTAGTGAAGGAAAAATAAGAAATTGTCCAGATTCATAGTTAGTTACTACTTTTGAAGCAACTGTTCAAACTAAGGATAAGTCAATTACTTCAGATGAAGAAATCAATCAGACAGTTGATGACCGAGATAATGTGATGAGAAATAATCCCAGGTTTGAATTTCTTCGAGGAGCATCGGGACTGTGTGCTTTACATTTTTGAAGTATATTTTGTTATTATTTATTAAAAAACAAAAAAAGGAAAAGAAAAGTAAAAAAATTGTTTTCTTTAGTTCTTCTTTAGTTTTTTTTGTTATCATTATCGTCTCTTTTTTTTAGTAGTTTATATTGTGACTTCTATATGGCTCCACCGAAGACTCCTCAGCTCTCTCATCAGTGTGGGTCTCTCTCCCAGGTATCTCTCTCTCTTTTGGGCATATCTCTTAGTGTTTTGAATGGTGGGGGAGATTTCAAGGTATATGCGTGACTAGTCGTCGTGCTTTTTAGCATCTTTTTGTCCCAACGAGGAGAAATTTAGATGATTGGATAATTGTGATGTTCTTTGGAACTTAATGTTTGATTAAGGGGGAGTATTTGTCATATAGATTATGCATTTGATTTATATGTCCAATTATGTTATTTAGGGGGTGTTTCATATTTGTGACAAATAATACCAAAAATAAGGAGATTGTTAAGATATGTTATATATATCTTTTATTTAGTTTTGGCATTTTAATTGCACATATAAAATCTTAATGGTTGTGGGATTTAAAAATTATGATTGTCATATTTGTGTTTGTGAAAAAATTCTACACTGCATTGAAGTCCATCATTATGGTGATATTGGAATTAAATTACTGCTAGATTTGTGGATTTTGTGGATTGATGAAATTAAAAGGATGAGGTTGTTGCATGTTTGAATTGAAGTGGGACGATTATTAGGTGAAGGATTTATGCATATCTTGTATCTACGGCTGAAGTCAATTGATTAGAAAATCAACACAGCAGCTGGGTTGTGTGGTAACAGTGTTAAGGTGAGCGTATAGCAGCTGGAGTGAGTGGCACTTGGAGTTTACGTGTGTGTGTGTGTGGCATTGAAGAAACGTGAATTGTGATGGTTAATATAGAAACACATATGGCTGCAACATGATATTTTAAGTGAGCTGAATATACGTATGTTGTGTGAGACAAAAGAGTAAGTGCAGTGGGTGAAATAGTTTAAACACAAAAATTGCGACAGAAACAGGTGTTGTGATTTTTGGTGAATAACTGAAACAAGGCTTGCAGTATATTTCTGTGAGTGCGTGTGCAAATGTGTGCGTAAAGTGTGTGCTGTGGGTGTGTTGTTCTTTAGCTGGTTATACACGTTTATGACTTGAGGAATATATGAGATCTATAGCAGAAATATACGTGAGTGTTGTATGTGTGCAGTGAGTGGAGGTTTCGTATTCTTCAGCTGTTAATATTCGTGGGTATTGCTTAAAAATCTCATGGGAGTCATGGCTTGTGTTTTATGAGTAAAGTTTGCGTGTTTTTTAGCTGATAGCATTTATGGGTATTGCTCAAAAAATCTCTTGGGAGTCTCGGCAGAAGGTTTGATCAAGCTGAAAAATTATTTTTATAGAGTGGCTCACATTTACGGACAACTGTTAGATCTTTTTGAAGGACCTATGGTTATTGGGAAGTTGTTCTTTGTTTCTTTCTCAGTTGTTTTTATTTACACTAAATTTTTTCTAATCACTTGAGTTATTTATTTAGTTTTCTTCAGTCATAATTTTGTTGAGTAAAATCCTCTATTGAGGTTAACACGAGTCAGTCGGGTTATCGGAAGTGAAAATTTTTCACAGGTAGTGAGATCGAGAGATAGTGTCGTTGAGTAGTGTCGAATCAGTAAAGCCTTGGGTAAATCTATTGTACTTCAGTGAAAGTGATTAAGTTGCGTGAGGGCCCCGTAGATGTAGGCAAGGAATGCCGAATTGCGTTACCAAATTTCTGGCATTCTTGTTATTTCGTTTTTACTTAGTTTTATTTTGTTCGTGTCAAAGAGGTTTACAGAAAGTTTGCAAAACTACTACCCCCTTCGATTTTTCAGTAAACATATTGTTTGTCTTTCAATTTAACTTTGTTTTCTCTTCTGATTCTCGAACTATTAATCCTTACATTTTGATTTTTTTAATTTACCATGTTAAGGGATAAACATTAAAATCTAAGATGCAAAAGTTGAAGACTTAAAATCTGATTTGTATGTTCAATTTTAATTAAATGGATGTTACCTAAGATTGTTAATCATGATATTACCAAAAGTCATAACGTAAATTGACTATTAAGATTCATAGGCCAAATAAATGGTTTAGTAGTTGGAGAGTGAAATATGTCCATCTCATTAAAATTAGCATATCAAGTTATTTAGAATACGAATTTTTTATTTTTATCTTAAGACTTAAAATTTTACTATAACCCTCTATATAAATTTTTTAAAGTTGAAAATAGCATGCTCAATTTTAATTGTAAATGTTTTAAATGTAATTTTGAGGCCTCGTTTAACAACTAGTGATGAAGAAATAGGAAAAAATGTGAATAAGGATGAAAAAAGGGAATAGGAATAAGAATAGAATTTCTGATTATACGTGTTTGATATATAATCACTAAAAATAAAATTAAGTAGGATAATAGTTGATATGGTTTTGGTAAAATCAATGACAATATTTGCATTAATATTAATCAAGTATATACATGTTGTATGATAAAGATACAAAAAAAGTTAATGCTAATCATAGAGATCGGTGAGCTAGCTAACAAAATATAGTTACAGGACATAACTACGAATAGTTATCCTTATCACTCTTCTGCAAATTGATCATTATACGGTATGATGGCTAATTTGTTATACAAGTTATTAAACCTAGATATTGATAACGATTTTGTGAGGATGTCAGCTATTTGATCATCAGATGATATATATTGGATGTGTAACTATTTATTGGCAACGTGATCACGAATATAATAAAAATCATTTTCCAAATACAATCTATGTTATGTTATTTCTAATGATTCAAAACTATTAATTGCTACACATGAATCGAAAATACAATGATTACGTATTGCATTCGATTCTAGCAATAAGTTTTCATGAAAAACGATTCAATAGAGCATTAAAATCGTCATCATTCAAATACCTAATCAATCCACACAAGATAATATAATCAATTCCTAATTAGAGAAAGAAACAACAAAACAATAAAAAATGCTTAACTCGGGTTGTCGGCGTTGATATCTTCTCCAAACTAGTGTCAGAATCTTAGCCTTTATGAGTCTATCCCAAGAAAAATACTTCAGCCCCTGAAAATACCCCCAACCAAAACTCCTATTAGCTCTCCTTTCATTGTCGCAACCTTCTCTACTTCACTATTCACTGATGGGACAATTTAAGATTAAGGTCCCAAGCTACTATTCACTCTTCTCTTCTCTTCTCAATTTGTTCTGCCACCACTATTATTCTCTTCTCACGCTAGTCTCCTCTCTCACTGTAACTTGATTTGACGAATTAGGACGAGGGTTTTTGGTCCACTGTCACTATTCACCTCTTTCAAAAACCCTCACGCACCTCTCTACGCTACCCTATCGTTTTTTGTTAAGAAAAACTCCTTATCTAGTTGTGCGTCGTCATCTTGATATGGAACATCTTTGTGTGTTGTGTTTCTGCAACAACGTGTTATGTTTCCAGCTTGCTTCTATCATGTTGCTGTGTTTCATTCATATTGTGCATGCGTTTTGCTTCCTTCACTGCACCTAAGCCTATTGTTTTGCTCCATTATTTCCACCACTTGCACGTTCCACCTGGTTCATTGCATTTTGTGCTTTCATTTCTCTTGTCTTCTTCTTATCTTTTAATTTTCTTCTTTTTTCTCAATAAAGACAAGTAAAAATTAATCTTCATAAAACGGCCCAAATGTAGTACTTTCGACTCACTTTAATTTCTTTACTTCCAAATTGTACCTAAAATCATATATGAATTAAAGTGAGTATTTTAAACATTTTCGTATCATTAATCGCTAGGTGTAAATGATTAAATATATTAACAATTAAACACATATCATCAACTACTAAAAGACCTATCATCATGATTCATATATTATACTTGGATCGGATTAGGATGTAATACCAAGTTAAATGTATGGGCCAAGTGGGAGAATGTGAGAACCATTCAGACTCTTGCTATAGTAATGGTCCAAACGTTATACATTTAGTGGGTGTTAGGATATATGTTATATATCTAAGTAATTAGTTTTGGCATCTTATTTATTAATTGGACATATAAGATATTAATTGGATAATGACTTGGATTCAAAAAGCTATTGGTGATAATCTTGTAGTTCTGAAAGAATCCTATCTTGGATTGAAGTCTATTATCATGTTGGTATTGGAATTGTTTTACTGTTGGATTTTGTGGATAGAAGAAAATAAAGGGATATGGTTGTAGTGGGACTCTCATCGCTTGAGGGATTGTATCCACAGTAGAAGTTTATCTCCAGTGTGTGTTAATTGAAGACTAAAAAGAAACATAGCTGAAGTACTGTGGCAGAGATGGATTTGGTGTTGGTTTAATGAAGAGTGTAGTGGGCATTAATTACATAAGAAAGAAACGAAGCTTACGTGATTTTTGAGAATATAAGATAAAGGTAAGTTGCAAGATCTTTGAGGGCACCCACGACGTCTAACCCTGTTACTGGCTCAATATGTAATCTCCCCATCTTCTACTTCTCTTGTAAAAAAAATCACGCAAGCTAGGAGAAGTCTATATAGTAGAAGTGATCAACTTTTTTCTACACAGAAAACAACAACCGTTTTTGTACACAATGATGATGATGAGAGCAACGATTATTAATTGATTTCTTTATAGTTTGCGTATACTTTGATTAGTGAATGTGTTATCGGTGCAGCTGTGGTTTCGTGTTGATGTTTATGTGAATCAACCCATTGTAGTTGTGATGACTTCCAGATCTATTACAGAGGAGCTGAACCAATTGGGAAGTTATCTTCTTTTTCTGTCTCAAGTGCATTCTGTTTTAATTCTTAGTTAACTGATCACTTAAGTTATTTTTATTAATTGTATTTTAATTAAAAGTAGTTTAGAAAAATCCTCTGTTGAGGTTAACACGAGTCGGTCGTATTATTGGGTATGAAATTCTTTCACGAGAACTGAGGTTACGAGATAGTGTCAAGGGTTAAGTGATGTCGGCTCAGTAAAGCCTTGGGTAAATCTACTGTACTTTGGTGAAAGTTATTAAGCTGGGTGAGGGCCCCACAGATATAGGCAAGGTGTGCCGAACTGCGTTACCAAATTTTCAGTGTTGATTTATTTTTTGTTCTCTTAATTTTTTTGATTTTTTGTTTACGAATCGGAAAGTTTGCGAAACTACTATCCCTTCGGTTTTTCAGTAGGTATTCAATTCCTATTTTTATGGTAACTTTTATTGTGCTTAATGGAAGCACATTCATTTAGGTTGTTTCTTTAATTGTGGGTCTGTAAGCTTATGTTCTCTTCTGTTAACATAAACCAGCATATTTGGGAATTGAAAGCTTAGAAGAATTCAAAAAATGCAGCTCTTTAAGAACAAACAACAATGGCAGGAGATTTTTTTCTTCCATATTTATTTTATTTGTTTATTGATTATTCTAATGTATATTATCATTGAATATATGTTAGGATGTGCTTACAATTCCTGAAATGTATAGATATTTGACGTTTTATGAGTAACGTTACTGACCAATTTTCTATCAATCAATAGAATTCGTTCTATTAGTAATGCCATTCGTAGACAACCCAAATCTTCTTTTATTCTTAACATAGTAACTCTTCAAAATCTTATTGAGCGGCAGTACATTGAAGGAAGTTTACTTCTTTCAACCTTCCTATATATATATATACACACACAATTAAAAATGAAAAAGAAACATACACTCCGAAGGTCATCTCGTCGGCCCACTTAGTCGCCCGTATTGTGTCCTTTAAAACATTGGAGACCTAAAAAGAAAATGTTTCGACAGCTACAGGCTTTGGCAACCTTTGAACTAACTCCTCCGGATATACAAATGATAAGTTTCCTCAGGTCAACTAATTAATCAAATTGGTAGAATGTTTAATTAATTAAATTATTAAAATTGAAAGTCAATGAATTCTGAAATATTGAATTAAAAAATATTACGATGGTTCTTATATTTTTATTCATTGAGAAAAGTGAACATTATTTATAAAGGGGTTTGTTTTCAAAAGGACCACTCTTAAGTTCCAAGTCAAAAGTATAGTCTAATGAACTAAGAAACTACTCAATTAACATCGAGAGGCAATTTCCGCAAACTCTCTTTGTATTCCTTTATCTGATGGTGGTACAACAATATGGACGCCAACGATTGTGTGGTACAATTTGTAAAAATAGATGACGAGGAGAAGAATTGAAAAAGAAATCTATATTTCTGTGTGTTTAAAAAGAGACATACATACTCCTATCTATACATTGTAAATGTCTCTAAGTAAAGCAACAAATCAACATAATAAAATACATCATTAATATACATGATCTTAGATAAAAATAAAGGCCAATTACAAGGATTTGGTTGACTAAGAGCTATTGTGTGATTATAAGTTAATATCCCCCCTCAAACTCAAGATAGTAGTGATGATGATAACTTGACTTTGGAGAGAAGATCTTGAAAGCGTTGATGCGGATGTGATTTGGCAAACAGATCAGTAATTTGTGCTTGAGATGAGATTGGGACAAATTGTATGGTTCCATGAAGCACATGATGACGTACAAGATGACAATCGATCTCGATGTGTTTAGTTCGTTCATGAACGAAATCATTGTGAAGAATTTGCATGGCATTATGATTATCATAGAACAGAGGTATTGCTGAAGAGAACATGACACCGATGTCTTAAAATACCCATAGTAACCATAAAAGTTCAGAGGTAGTGTCAACGAGGGCTCGATATTCTGATTCAGTGCTTGAGCAAGAAATAATTGTTTGCTTCTTGTTACGCCAAGAAATGAGAGATGTGCCAAGAAAGAAACAGTACCCGATGACAAATCGACGATCAGTTAGGTCCTCAACCCAGTCAGCATCAGAGTATGCACGTAAATCCAATGAAGATGAATGACTAAAGTGGAGTCCATGAAACAAAGTACCTTAAATATATTGTAGAATACAAAGAACAGCAGTGAAGTGAGTTGTACGCGGTGCATACATGAATTGACTGACAATGTGAACTACATGAGTGATATCTGGGTGAGTGAAAGTAAGATATATAAGACTCCCAACGAGCTGTCAATAAAGTGTACCATCACTCAGAGGAGTTTCATCAGTGGCAAAGATATGATCATTAGAATCAAGTGGAGTGCTAGCAATCTTAGTATCAATAAGACCAACACGAGAGATAAGATCAATAGCATACTTGGCTCGAGATAAGTAATAACCTGAATCATCATAAGATACTTTAAGGCCTACAAAATAACTCAAGGGACCCAGATCTTTCATTTCAAATTGTTGATGAAGATAGGATTTAAGAATGGTGATGTCTATGTTTACGTTCGGCTTGACCATTTTAATGAGATGTGTTTGGACAATATCTTTGAATGATGGTTCCTTGTAGATTGAGAAAGTTTGTATCTTTGTATTCCATTGTGTTACCAGTCCGAAAAACTTTAATCTTACAAGAGAACAAAGTGTGAATTATATTAGCAAAGATAGAATAAATGGAGAATAGTTCAGATCTATGGCGCATAAGATAAATCCATGTATAGCGGGAAAAGTCATCAATAAAGATCACATAATATTTCATGCCACCCATAGTTTCATGAGGTGCAAGGCCCCAAATATCAGAATGAATTAGATCGAAAGGTGCTAAAGAGATAAAATCATTGTTAGAAAATGGTAAAGCATAATGTTTAGAAAGTTGACAAGGAACACAATCAAATTGTTCAGTCTTAACATGACCTACAGTACCACTAGAGATTAAAGGCCCTAATCAAGAGGAAGAAGGATGACCCAATCGAGAGTGCTAGGTATGAGAAATGACAACACCGACTACAAGCTTTGAAGGAAGATTTAGTGAAGTAAGCTCAAACAGTTATCCAACATTACGCCCTTTCCCAAGGATCTTGCTTGTCTGTGGATCCTGTACAATACAACCATGACTCGAAAAAGATAAGTTAACACCAAGGTCACATAATTATCCAATAGAAATAAGGTTTAATGAGAGTTTGGAAACAAGAAAGGTTTCAGGTAAATGTAAGATAGAAGTGTGAACAATGCATGTACATGCATAGTAGAATTATCGACAATGTGAACAATATGTGGAATAGATGGTGTTGTTAAAGATTCAAGGATAGATGAATCAAATGTTATATGATTACAACAAGCAGAATCGAGGTACCAAGATTTTAAAGTGCCTGATGTGATATATAGGGCAAGGGAGGAGACTGTACTAGAATCTGGTTGAAGTTGTTGAAGAAGGGCATTAAGATCTTTTAAGAAGAATTTGGGAGAAGTGCTTTCTATGGGCCTCTCAGTAGCAGCAGCAGCAGTGGAAGTAAGCTGGGGAGATTTAGAAGAAATACCTTGTCCAAAGTTCTGTTTGAGTCATTTTCTATATTTAGAGATGTGATGTCCATACTTTTTATAGTAGCTGCAAGATCCTTTATAATACTTCTCACTTGAATTTTGAGAGCTTTGAGATGGGGTATGAGTTGCAAGGACAACATTAGTAGATGAGACATATTTTCAAGGCAGAGCATATTGAGACGACTTTCCTCTGAGATGAGCTCTTTAATGATAGTGTCAAGATTTGATAGAGT
>JAOTAY010021168.1:0-11148 GCA_025629805.1 Erythroxylum baracoense | reverse complement strand
AACTGGCCTTATCGTGCCCAAATAAGTTCTAAAAATACCTAGGCTATCCTACTAGCAAGTATATGAGGTAGTTGTAACGATTACCCTGGGTCATCTCTCACGGAGGTAAAATTGGTTCACTTAAATTAATTTTGAAAAAAAATAAAAATTAATGCAATCTTAGACATTCTATCATGATTTTTGAGTGAAATCTTTAAAAGAAAATCACAAATTATTTTGAAAAGTAAACGATTCAACTGTAAGCAAAGACGAATAGATTAATCGAAATGGAAAACTCTTAAGAATTAATTTCAAAATTTTAATCTCCTATGCATGATTAAGGGAAATGATTGGATAATTGTCTTACTGACATTAACATTTGGGTTCTAAATTAACTAGAAAAATGAACTAATCTAACTTTCGTATTCAACTAATTATCATCCGAATTAATTATGGAAGCTCGACTACTAATTACCACTTAAATTAATATATTTCTAGTTCTTAACCTAAGCATCCATAGTTTCTCGATTTGTGTTAAATTTCTCCTCTCAATCCTTTATTTAATACTAAAAATGATGCAAAGTTTGACTATTTTATACATCCATTCAGTTCAAAAACTATAGCAAACATAAGACAACAACACAATCCCCCAATCATACAAATTTGACTAAAATAGTTACATTAATCCTCAAGAAAAAAGAGATCAGCCCATCATAGCATAAGCACAACTCATCATCTCCATACATTTTAGTCTCGTGTTACTATTAATAGAAGTATTAAAGTAATAAAACAGTGAATTCTAAGTGAACTATGAAAAGAAAACAAATAACAGTCGGTTAAACTAACAAGTAATAAGTTTAGTAAATAAACAAGAAACTAAGCAACAAATGAAAATTAGAATGAGCAAACAAGGATCGGATGA
This sequence comes from Erythroxylum baracoense, assembly GCA_025629805.1. Lineage (NCBI taxonomy): Eukaryota > Viridiplantae > Streptophyta > Magnoliopsida > Malpighiales > Erythroxylaceae > Erythroxylum > Erythroxylum baracoense. The sequence goes on along the minus strand of JAOTAY010021168.1, from coordinate 10,247 downwards.
GGGAGTGTAGTTGGTGTCCTGCCCCTTTCAAGCTTCCTGCATTAGCTCTCACCTTCTACTTCAGCTCGTTCTCACCTAACTGATTGGTTACTCAAGTTTAATGTATTCAACTCTAACTCTCGCTTTTGGCCTCTATCCTTAGCTTCCTCCTCTATACCGTGTTTCTCTCTTCTTCACCAGCTTACTCTGTTTCTCTTCTCGTGTTCCCTTCTTTCTCTCTATCCCTCTCTTCCCGAATGTGTCTGTCTGGTATGTTGAGTGAAGAATGGAGACTGGAATAAAAGACATCGCCACCTCCTTGCCATCTTTTCTATTTGTAGCTTTGTCTAGGTTTAGTATTTCATATTGTCACTCCTGCACATGACATATAACAAGTTGAAAAATTAAAGAAAAATGGGTCATGGGAGTGCATGAGGTGGTCACGGGTGTGCACGAGTTGGTTACAGTGGTTACAAGTTTAGTCACCACTGTGACTAACTTATCATAGTGGTGACATGTTAAGTCACCACCATGACTAAGCTTATCACGGTGGTGACAAGTTAGTCACCACCTTTCTTTGTTTTTTTTTCCTTTTCCTTTCATGCAAATTACGCCAACTTTCCCTTCAACCTTTGCAAAATTTACAAAATAATCCAATTATCATTCATGCAATATTCACACCATTTCTACTTAATTTATCTCACATTTGGATGAAAACATAACGATTTGCAACCAAAATCAAGATATAAAGGCAATTAAAAGAAATAGAACCTAGACATAATAATTTCCCCACACTTAAACTATGCTTATCCTCAAGCATAATAAAGAACACTAGACTATAAAAGAACAAATAATGGAAATAACAAATTTCCCAAATGATAGTCAAAGAAATCAACAATCATTTCAATAAACACAACCTAAGAACTTGAAACTCATAATACTCCATAAATAAGTTATTCTTCGCATATTTAGCCAAAATTAACAAGCACTTCAATTCAAAGAACCATCAACAAATGTGATAGATACTTACACTACTCTCCATACTCTCAAGCATTCAAAGGTAGGATAATATATTCACTCATCGTTCATTTCATGTAAGGTTTCTACCATAAGCTTGCTTAAGAATCTAATCTCCACCACTTATATCAAACACAAACATCAATTCAAAGGTCTTTATTTCGATTGTAATTGGGCCAGGCTAAGGGTAGGAAAAAGTAATATCGTAGTTTAAAACCACAAAACAAATTGAGCATTTAAAATAATATAAACAACGGTGCATAAAACACTCAATTCTTTTCTTTCAAGTTAACAAGATTAGCACTCCCTTTTTTATATCTCTCCTCCTTCCTTTCATTTTTTTAATCTTCTCTTCCTTCCTTTTCTTTTCTTTTCTATTTTTCTTTTCTCTTTTCTTCTCTTTTTATTTATTTGTTTAAAACAAGGAAATCAAACGAAAAAAATATAAAGGAGAAATAATTACTAAAATCATACTCATTCCTAATGCAATAGCCAACTTTATCCTATGATTCCCCCACACTTATTCAAACAATTATTCCCTAAAACTAATCATACACATTCAAATGCTCAACTTGCCTTATGGTAGGTACAATGAAGAGGATAAATAATTAAGGTCAAGGCTCATATTTTGGGTTTAAAGAATGAAAAGGTTTCATGTTAAGCTCAAAGGGGGTTCACTAAAGATAACATCATGGTGGCTTTTTAAGCAAAAGGGGTAAATCCTAATTGCCTTCATCATTTCAACGTTTGCATAAGATTATATGATCTCAAATAGTATTTACAAGCAAGTTCTTGAGTTCCCCAATCATGAAAGAATACTCTCAATAAAGAACACTTGAATTTGGTGCTTAATAGTTCAAAAAGGCTCAAATTCTTACCAAACGAAAAATGTCATTCATCTATCAGAACAAGCTAATGTCCTTTTAACCGAAATCCAAGTTAATCAGTCAAAACATACTAGTATCCTTATTCACTCTTATTATGCATTTCTAATCCAGATCAAGTTCATTTAATAACCATCCATCTCTAACTATTAAATGAGAAAACAAACACATAACACCAAAATAATAAATATATATTTTTACTAATACTACCCCTTAAACATCACATTGTTCCTAATATGAAACCAAAAAAAAGTAAAAGAGGGATGTAAGTGTTCACAAGGTTACACACGCCAAGTTTTAATATTTATTAACCTTTGTAAATTCCATAAGCGCACGGGTCATTCACATAGTACCTAAGGTATTGATCCCACGAGGAGGGCTAAGTTAGTCCTAAAATTTAAGGTCGTACTAAACTACAATAATTCAAAATGAATAACTAATGTAGAAAATAACCCAATCAAATAATTAATTTCAAGAATTGAATTGCAGAAATCTAAAAAAGATAACAAGTCATATAAACCAATCCCAAACCAACCTAGAAACTATCAATTGAGAGAAAGGGGTTTTAATCTGAAATTAACAAAAACCTAATCAGTTGTGTAATTATTGAATTAATGGATCTAGACAGTCCTAGGGTGAATTACTCTCTCTCGAGTTATAATTCTTAATCCTAATTGATAATCCTTAATTTAAATTGTGGAATTGTGATCTCTCGATTCACAATTGACCCAAAACTTAAATTAATTCTAAATTTTCTAATAACCTACCGGAAACTTATGCTCGATCTCTCGTTACACGATTATATCAGCTTGATTCAATTCTTTACCTATCAAATCACCTAACTCTCGTTAGCCCAATTTGCTTATTATCACTCGGCTCACCCTCTCAGTCTATTACCAAGTTATTAAGAGCATAATTAAATCACAATTAAATCAATAAAAAACACAATCAATCAAATTTTATTAATCTCAAAAATCAAAATCTGAAAGGTGAGAATAAACAAAAACTCAACATTCAACATAACCTATTCTTAACACCTATTTCAATTCTATTCGTGAATAAAATTGAAATAACCAAAAAATATGTATGGAACGGAATTGTGAAAGTAGTGACAACGAGAAAGCTCCTGTTTGGAAAAGTACATCACGTCAACGTTCTTCTCCATGTTTTCTCTTCCTTTGTCTCCTTGCTCAATCTCTCGATTTCTTTCTAAGTTTTTCAGGAATTGGTTGAAGTGAAGACTCTCCTTTTCAGGCTCTCCAAAGCTGCTGGCTCTGTCCCTTTATGATGTATTTATACTTTGGACGCCCTAGGTTTAAGTCGAGGTTAAACGATCAAGCTCTTTATTGTGACCATGCTCAAAGTGCACGATCGTGGCCTGGCTGCCCTGGCTCATCCCTCTCTGTCATGATCGTGGCTTGTTGTGCCATGATCGTGCCTATGTTTTTGGCCCGAAACTCTTTGTAACTTCTCTATTCTTCACCGTTTACCCTAAAACACTAACAAACAGATCAAGGTACCTCGAAAATATAACAATTAAGCTCAAAGACTTATACCTATAAAAACACTTAAACATGTAAACTAACACATTCAAACTATAAATACACACTCAACACTCAAATTTATACTAAATACATAATAAATTAAACCCTAAAATACAATGCAAATGACAAATATCAACATCCCCACACTTAAATGTTTGCCTGGCCTTAAGCAAACAAAACAACAAACATAACAAACATAGCAAACACGAAGCTCACAATGCAAAAATGAGACAATGGCTGAAACTTCATGAAATAAATTTGATCCTGAACATAATTTGACAAGTTATATCTAACCATTAACCTGTAAAATCTATGTCTAAGGGCTTTGAACTAAATATACAAGTTAATCGAGATCTAAATGCTAATTCAATTACCCTTTTCAATTGTACACACACATTAATAATTCTTTGGTCCTTCAGACTCTGTAACTGTTCCTAAGTACATTTTCATAAAAATTCAAGCTTATTATAAGTCTTGTAGGTTTTTATTAAGAACAAACTTTTTTTAATTTAATAAAAAACACAGACTTAGTGTTTTACTTAGACACAAACATTCGTGATGAATGTTGATCCAATTACTGGACTAAGTCATTCATTAACAGTTTAGTTGAAGCGTCATTATAGCGTTTTCAAGTAAAGGCACACATTTATGATACGTGTCGATCCGATTACTAAACTATTATCATGTTTTCAACTAGCTATTAGCTCTATTCATTACCCGAAGGTCAGTGGAATAGTAATTTATTAACAAAACATTTTTTTACCTACCTTATTATTTTTTAGCTATTCGTTTTCATGAAAAATACTAGTTAATCTAATTAAGTTAAAGGGCCTCAAATAATGGATGAATGTAGCAACCTAGAGGGTGCTAAATTTACATTAAGTCTTAATTAAGCTGTATATTTATCCAAAAATCCTAATTTACTAATTTTGCTAGCTAATGGTCATTTACAACCTACTAAACTATGTTCAAAATTAAACAAATTTCACTCATCTAAGACATTGACACATTCAAATAATTCGCACAATGCAACCTAATAACTATCATATTATATGTAAAATCACATTTAAGAGCAAAAACACAGAATCCCTCCCCACACTTGAACAACACGTTATCCTTAATATGAGAAGGGTACACAAAAACACTAAGGGGAAATAAAACACAATATACAAAAAACATAAGAATAAAATACTAACAAAAATGAAAGAAAAGGGTTAGAACACGAAACCATTTATGGTGATAGAGGTGGTGATGGCTATAGTGTTGAGACCAAATCCGCTTGACATTAAAAGTGCTTCCCTATCTTATAAGTGATTCAAAAGAGCAAAAAAAAATAGCAATCCAAACTGTTCCAAATCATTCAAAACTTATTTAAGAATTTAAAACAAACCTAAATACACAACAATTTAAATCTAACCACTAAACGTGCTAATTTATGGTCATTAGCTTAACCTTCATCCTTTAACAATCAACCAGGATCAATTATGAGTGGTTTACTTCCACCCTTTTTATTCAACATCAATTTTGTAGCTTGTGAGTAAGCTATAAATTGTAAAATGATCAAAAGGACAATATTCATAAAATTATGAAAACCAATTAATTTCAATAATCTCCTTTTCATTAACAAATAGTCAATAAAATAGGGAATAATAAAAATCACTGAATCATCCATCAAATCCAACAGTTTGTCCTATATGAAGGTGAGTTGCTCTTTTTATTCCTTAATCACCTCGTCTCCTCTGCTTCTTCCATTTCACAAATAAAAACCTTCATTGCTTCTTCAAACTCTATGTCTGTTATCGTCTGTTCTTTGTCTTCTTATTCTTCAGAAGATTTGAACACATCAATTATCCTGAATGAGCTACTAACCTTCATATTCTTAAATACATCGTTCATGATGAATGTCTCTTCATCATCATCAATCTAAAGGGTAGGGTTCTATGTATGGACATCTATCCTAGATTTTTCGATGTTCAAACATGGTGTACTAAGATTTGGTAGATAGTATGAAGGGTTTCCATCCTTTCCTTAATCCTTTTTCTTAAGTTTTTAGTCTTCTATAAGGTTGGGATTAGCTTGATTTCTCGTTGGTTCTTCTAACGCATTCCTAAGTGTGATAGCATGAAATGGCTCTATTGAATTTACTTCCATACTGCGCAGACAGTTTTCCACACTTTGCTTACAAAATTCCCTAAAAAGTTGACCTATTTGAACCTCTAGATTGTGAATAGAAGATGCATGATCTTCTATTACTTATTCAAACTTCTTTTCCAATCTCTTTTGGTTCTCTTCAATATCCGTTAGTTTATCCATGATTTTTTCTAGCTTGGAATCCCATGAACTGGATTCCTCATATTGAAATTCAACTAGGTATTGATGTCCTAAGTGATTCCCTAAATTGTTTAACCAATAGAATTCGGGGTGGTTCTGCCACTTCGAAGTGTACGGGTTCATATAATAATGATGATTTTCCCAACTAAATTGGGGCTCATTGAACTCCACAAATGTTCCTTGCTCCCTATAATACATTTCCTCTATGATCGTTCTTTTTATCTCCACTTATCATTCAACTCCTCAGATGTCTCATTCTCATTCTAAGAAGTCTTGATGTGTCTCTACTTTACTTCCCTTATTTTTTAAAAAAATTAATTTGAAAACAAAAGAAAGTGGAAAAACCTTAGACTAAAGAACTAAACTACTCACCTCCCCGACAACAGCACCAAAAACTTGTTTGTAAGGTTACCCACACTAAGTTTTATTATTATTAACCTTGGTAAATTCTGCAAGCGCACGGGTCATTCGCGTAATACCTAAGATAACGACCCCATGAGGAGGGCTAAGCTAGTCCTAAAATCTAAGGTTGTACTAAACTACAATAATTCAAAGTGAATAACTAATGTAGAAAATAAACCAATCAAATAATTAATTTCAAGAATTGAATTGTAGAAATCTAAACAAGATAAAAACTCACACAAGCTAATCCCAAAACCAACCTAGAAACTATCAAGTGAGAGAAAGGGGGTTTTAATTTGAAATTAATGAAAACCTAATCAGTTGTGCAATTATCGAATTAATGGGTCTAGACAGTCCTAGGGTGAATTACTATCTCTCGAGTTACAATTCTTAGCCCTAATTGATAATTCCTAATTTAAATTATGGAATTGTGACCTCTCGATTAACAATTGCCCCAAAACCTAAATTAGTTCTAAATTGTCTAATAACCTACTGGGAACCTATGCTCGATCTCTCATTACACGATTATACCGTTTGATTCAATTATTTACCTATCAAAACAGATAACTTTTGTTAGCCTAATTTAATTATTTTCACTCGGTTCACACTTTTAGTTTATTGCCAAGTTATTAAGAGCATAATTAAATCACAATTAAATTAATAAAAAATACAATCAATCAAACTTTATTAATCTCAAAAATCAAAATCCTAAAGGTGAGTATAAATAGAAACTCGACAATCAACACAAAATATTCTCAACACCTATTTCAATTCTATACATGAATACAATTGAAATAACTAGAAAATACGTCAGGAACAGAATTGAGGAGGCAGTGACAACGGGAAACCACTTGTTCTGAGAAGTATGTCGCGTTAAAGTTCTTCTTCGTGTTTCTCTTCCTTTGTCTCCTTCCTTAATCCCTTGATTTCTTTCTAGTTTTTTCTGGAATTGGCTAACATGAAGGCTCTCCTTTTAGACTCTCCAAAGCTACCAATTTTGTCCCTTAATGATGTATTTATACTTTGGACGCCATAGGTTTAAATCGGGGCAGAAACAATCAGAAAAATCTTACGAAACTCAAGTTTCTGCTTCAATCCAACACAGGCCACGATCGTGGCCCTGCCTGCCATGATCATGACCAGTGACTAACCTTTCTATCATGATCTCTGTCACGATTGTGGGTCCAAGCTCTCTATCACGACCGTGCTCAAGGTGTATGATCATGGCCTAGCTGCCTTGGCTTGTTGTGCCACGATCATGGCTTTTTGGGCCGAAACTCTTCATAACTTCTTCGTTCTTTACCATTTACCCTGAAACACTAACAGACGAATCAAAGAACCTAAAAAATATAACAATTAAGCTCAAAGACTCATACTAACCCATATAAACACTTAAACATATAAACTAACACAATTAAACCATAAATACACTCTCAACACTCAAATTCATACTAAATACATAACAAGTAGTAAAAGTGTGGGTGGTGCTTGCATCAATGTGGTGTGAAGCATGAAAATAATCATGGTGTACTACATTAAGGAATGGTGAACAGCTACGAGGAAGACAAATAAAAGAGATTAAGAAGTAGGTTTTTATACACAAAGCAAACGTATTAAGTCGAGTGTCATTAAAAAGAAATAACAAAAAACTAATTGAAAAATAAAATAGAAATTATATGGGTTGCTTCCCATTTAGCACTTCTTTAATGTCTTTAACTAGACACCTCATCCATCATGCTCGAGGTGGATGGCTCAAAGTGATTGACTCCACTATTTTCTTCTCCTCATTGGGATTTTTCTCTAATAATTTGCCAACCTTTCCCTCAGTTGCATTGACCAGTAATTGGAAGCATTCATCACTCCCTTTAACTGAATCCAACTTCTTTTCTTTTTCTTCCTACAAGGTAAAATCAAAATATACAGTATTAATTTGATCAACAAAAGATCAATCTTAAGAAATTGTAGTAGGAATAAGTTCAACATTAAAGATTAAAAATTCTACAGTTTCATCCAAAACTGTCATGCTCAGTTTTCCGTTCTTTACATCAATAAAGGTATTGATAGGAGCCACAAAAGGCCTCCCTATAAGTATGGTGTGCTCTTTCCCTTGCTCTTTAACTTCCCCTATGTCTAGGACAACAAAGTCTACAGGAACAATCAATCCTCTAACCTTTACTAACGCATCCTCCATTATTCCTTTCAGTTAATGGATTAACCTATTTTCTAATTGCAAACACATGTTTATAAATCTTAATTGTCCTAGATATAATTTCTCATAAATAGATTGGGGGATAAAATTTATACTCTCCCTAAGGTGAAGTTTACCCTTAACCTCATCACCATTACCCACTGATGCTTGCACAAGAAAACTCCATGGGTCTCTCAATTTGGAGGGTAATTGTTGTTGTAGCACTATATTTGCAACCTCTGAAACTATTGCCTTCTTGTTTAGCTCAAACATCCATTTTTTGATGCTTAGCTCTTTGAAGAACTTCACATAAGTTGGAATGTTTTTTATCACACCTAACAAAGGCAGATTAATATTAACTTTGGAAAACATGTTATATAGATTAGAAAATTGCTTATCTTATTTTGATTCCTTAATGTGGCTTAGATATGGGATCGATGGTTTATAAGGATTGGCCATCTTATATAGTCTTGGTTCTTCATTATAGTAGGTTACATGCCCCAGTTTTTTACCTTTCTGAATGTGACCTGAAAGGTTGTCGTGCCCATTGCTTTCTTCATTCTTTTCACCTTCTTCATTGGTAAGGCTCTCCTCCTCTTGATTACCTACACCAGAAAAATTAAAAGGGATCCCAACATGATTATCAATAGCCTTATCAATTCTCAAAATAGTGACTGCTTGGGCTTGCTCATGTTGACTAGGCAAATTTCTTTTTTGATTGTTTTGCATTTGTATAGCGAGTTGCCCTACTTTGATCTTAATCCTCTTCACAGACACCTCTAAAGAATCAAATCTCTTATTATTTGTTTCTTGATTTTAAGTTGTGACCTAAATAAAGGCATTCAGGCTTTCCTCCAAAGAAGGCTTACTTGGTGGGTTTTAAAGTGAAGATCGTCCTTAGTAATTATTTGGCCTTTAAAAATTTTGGTATTATGGTTGGGGTTGCATGGGAGGATTGTTGATCTTCCACAAAAAATTAGGGTGAGTTCTCCAACCAGTGTTGTAGGTGTTTGAATACGAATCATTTCGCTCCCTTGGTTGAAAACTGTTGAGTGAGTTCACTTATTCTTCCCCATATACAAAAGGCTCATAAGAATACGAACAAATATTAGCTCTATGACCACAAGTTCCACATATACCACATATCTCTTGATTTAGGACATTTTGGGGTAGTCTTGTATTTAGTATCTTTACATCCCTTTTTAAGTTAGTCAATTACATAGCCAGTTCTTGATTCAATCTCACTTCGTGAACTTCAGCTCTTCTCCACCTCACACTCTTTTATTGATAATTGTCCCCTAACATTTCAAAGATCTCATACATTTCTTCGATTGTCTTCTCTCCCACAGCTCTTCTTACTGCACTGTCCACTGTGTACTGACATTGTTGCGTCAATCCATCATAAAAGAACTGGTTCTGCATGTGAAGTGGAAAATGATGGTGCGGGCATTGAATGGGAAAAAGTCTGAAGTGTTCCCACGCCTTATAGAATGGCTCTCTATCTGAGTGAAGGTTGCTATCTTTGTTCGCAACTCAGAAGTCTTTTGATAGGAATAAAACTTTCCTATGAATTTGTTGTATACCTCCTCCCATGTCGTCAATGAATCAGGTGGAAAGATCATTAGCCATGCCTTGGCCTGATCCTTCAATGTGTATAGTAAGCACCTCATCTTGGGTTTATCTTCGTTTAGGCTATCCAATAGGAATGTTTGGAGAGTGGTATATAATTCACGAATGAAGTCTAAAAAGGTCTTCATTGGGAACCCCATAGAAAGATGGTAGCTTGTTATAGTGGATGCTCTTCAATTCGTAGTTTCTAACTACCTCTGTAACATCCCCTCACTTATGGGAAGGGCATTTTGGTCATTTTGGTAAATTGGAATGGGTTAGGAGTATTTTAAA